>LR750313.1:536107-632748 GCA_902729485.2 Mus minutoides | reverse complement strand
TGACATTAAATATTCAGATTTCAGCATCAGAAATAGCTTTGATGCTATTTGTGTCTTACAGACAGAAAATTTTGAAATAGATCATGTTTCTTCCTTTGAATTGCCTGCTAGGAAACTCAAAGGTAAATTAGTGGACCATCTCTAGCAAATAACTAAAATATAGACATGATTTCCTCTCTCCTTCCCTCCCTCCCTCCCTCCCTCCCTCCCTCCCTATGTGTGTACGTGTGTGTGTGTGTGTGTGTGTGTGTGTGTGTGTGTGTGTGTACCTGCCTGGTGTCACCTTGTTTTTCTCAAGGCTGATATTCATGGTACTGAATTATTAAACCTGCCTCAAATTCTTTTAGAACAAGGAACAACTCACTCATTAAACCTGAGGCAGTATCTGGGACAATTCCTGGATTATAACAGAAGGTCAAAATAGTTATTTAATAGTGAACAAATTAATGACACTTTAATCTGAATATTAAGTTTGAACTCCAACTTCTTTTTTAAAATATCGATTAGCCTCAGACTCACATTCTTTTAAAACGAACAGAGATCAGTGGAAAATCATACTGGGAAATGGATGCAGCTGGACAGAGTGACTGGTGTAAGGTCATGCACAGATAATGTGGTTCTAAGGTGGTGCTGACTTGTGGCTTTCCTTCTGATTTACCTACTGAAGTTTTCATTTTTCCCAAATCCTTCCTCTGAAGGGAGGGAGGGAGGGAGGGAGGGAGGGAGGGAGGGGGGGCATTTATCAAGAGAGCAATGTCCCACACACTGATGGACCTGCCACGGTCCCATTCATTAGTTCTTCTTTGCTGTAAGTGGCAGCTCATCTGATGAGTCACAGGATGATTTTCTTCCTAAAATTCATGTGGAGGAACAGTGAGATAGTGCTGGTAGCTCCATTCATTAGATAACCTACAGTATCCTTGGAGGCTGGGAGGGGATAGTTGGCCTCCTGATGTTTATCTTGGACAGAAGCCAGCCAGCCAGCCAGCCAGCCAGCCTATGGCTAAAAGCATGAGCCACTTTATCTTGTCAAATATCTCCATTAAATCATGGCCAAGGGAGAACCAATGAAACTGAATTTTGGTACGAATGGATCACTTGTGAATGTGCATGCACACACACAAACACACACACACACACACACACACACGCACTATATGTATATATATATATATATATCTATATACACACACACACACATATATATCTCCTATATATACATATATATCATGTGTATATACATTATAATATATACACACAATATATTATATATAGTCATTGTGTATATAATATCATATATACAAGCTTCTCTTTCTCTCTCTCTCTCTCTCTCTCTCTCTGTGCTCTGAAGAGAGCTAAGAAAGCCATGCTTCTATGTAACTGCTTCACTTGTTTCCTCTTGCAAAGTGTGCCCAAGAGTGTTCCTTTAGCTCCAGCAGTTTTATATCTAGAGTAGAAGTCTCTGCTTAGCCAAGGAGCTTTTAAAACAAAGATTCTCCAATCAAAAGAACCATTTCTTCTTCTTCCTTATCATCATCCTTTGTACAGTTGGAAAGACACAGGCAAAGTTTTTCCTCGAGCCACATCCATACCCACTTTTGGCCAATCAGTTTTCTCTGTTATTCCTCCAGTGGGACATAATAGGTCTGTCTGTGCGAAGAGTTTGCTTAACTATATCTACAGAAGATTCATTTAAAAAAAGATGCCACCAGTGATGAAGACCTTCATTACCCTAAATAGCTGAAGCAACTATCTTGCCTCTAAATTATTTCCCTTCCTTGCATGCTTTTCCTTCTTGGCCACCCTGGGACATCTAGATCACATGCCATTCTCCACGCGAGATCTCAAGGAATAATTAACCACTTTCTCATTTGTGCTTCCTCTGTGGAACTGATAGCCATGAAAACATCACCAATGTAGGTGATCATTGTGAGGTTATGTGTCTGGTTGTCTCAGTGTGCTGTGAGCTCTTCCTTGGTAGGGCCATCTCTCTCTCTCTCATCTATCCATAATACTTCAGTCTATCCAGGGACAAGGTTTTTGTGGGTGAGCATGTGTACTCGCCCCTCCTGTTGATTCACTGGGTTGCTGTTCTTGCCTTATTCAGACTCTTGTCTTACCTGTAAGGAGTGGACTCTGCAGAAATCCTTGCCAGGAAAGAATCTGAGGTACGAGTCACAGCATCTCTGCTTGCTCATGGCAAGAACTGTGATGATCACGCAGTCCAGAGTCCTGGGGCCTTGTTCACAAGCTCAGATACATCTTCTGAGTCACACTTGGCTAGTTATTGCTTGAGCCTCAGTTGAAAGAAGAAAGAGACCCAGTTCTTTCCTGCAGTCTTTTCTAGAGGTTTCTGCTGCTGGTTTCAGTGTGAGGCTTGAGCCTTCTTGGGAGTGTTTTACAAGTTCAATTCAGTTTTTGTTTTTGAGATAAGTTTACACAGACAAGCTTTCTTTGGAGAAGAGTGTTTGTCTGTTGGAAATCCCATTTTAGTACAAGTTGCAACTGTGAATTCTCAACCACACTCTCAGCTTACTAGGAAAGCTCCAGGCCTTCCTCAGGCAGTTATAGTGAATACGACTTGTCGTTGTGGAGGAGACCAAAGTATGTCTGGAGCTATATTCTAAAACAGAGGAGTTGAACAGACACGTTGGAGGGTTAGTCAACATTTTCGCTATTTCCCAGGTTTTTCAAGAGAGCAAAATGGAGCCTCTCTAGACCATGAAAGGAGATAAATTGTAATGAATCTCTCTAGAAAAATGTGCTTGGCTGGGCGGTGGTAGCGCACGCCTTTAATCCCAGCACTTGGGAGGCAGAGGCAGGCAGATTTCTGAGTTCGAGGCCAGCCTGGTCTACAAAGTGAGTTCCAGGACAGCCAGAGCTATACAGAGAAACCCTGTCTCGAAAAACCAATATATATATATATATATATATATATATATATATATATATATATATATATATATATATATATATATATATGAAAAATGTGCTTGACATCTGAATGCTTATGACTGAGTCTATAGTCCTTTGGCTCTAAGAATTTAGTTGTAGAATCTGGATACTAGCCCTCTATTAGATATATAACTGAAAGAGGTTCTCTCCCACCTTTGTTGTTGTGGTTTCTTATTCAGTTGGTCGATTGTTTCCTTGGTGTACAAAAGCTTTTTGTGTTTGAGTTTCATGTCAGTCATGGGCCTTAATTCTGGAACAAATGGAGTCCTACTCACAAACTCTTATCCATATGTAGTGTAGGGTTTGCCTTTAATAAATTCGTTACCTTCTTCTTCCTCATCCTAATGTTTACATCAGTTAGGAAGACTGTTAAACCAAGACCTGTTCCTGGCTTTTCCATGACTGAACAGTTCTGTCGAAAGGTTCTTCAAATTCCATTTGGGCTCTTCCTTTGATGGTGAGCCCTCAGCCACCCTTGCTCCCTTCTCCTTCTTGAGACAAGTGTCGTGATTCTCACACAGCACACTTGGTTAAGGAAAACTCTCCTCTAACAAGGAGCAGATTTTTGTCCTCTCCTTGGTTTCTACCAAACATTTCACTTCTCCTTGTTGTAGGATGTGTTCCTTTAGTTCTTTCTACCATCTTGGACTCTTACGTAAAACGTTCATTTCCTTAGGATTTCATGGACTTCTACTTTGAGATTTTTGACACCTAGACTACTCTTCTTGAGGGCTCACATGAGTCTTGAAAAAAAAAGCCCCTGGCAATAGCTGAGAGGGGCTGAGAAGAAATTTAGTAATAAAGTTATTGGAAGACCCCAAAGAGCTCACTTCACAATGTGTAGCAAAACACTATGAAATCCCTAGTTTTTCATTCCTCTTTAACTTTAAAGTTTGCCTCAACTTTAGTCTCTCACTTTTCTCCAACAAAAGTCTGAGAAAATGCCCCAACTCAGCATAGTATTAGCCTTACTGTTGGGAATGAGAGAGGGATGACAGAGGTGGAAGGCCTGATACAATCTTGGTTGGGGTGGGTATTGGTTAAAGTGAATGGCCACCAGTACAAACTGACATACACAAAGCAGAGCGCGTCTGTCTGTCCTTTATAACTCCATTTCTAATAATTGACCTTTAAATAGCACTGGCTTTGGGGTGTGTTCAGTTCTGTGGGCATCTTATGTTAAACTCCCCCAAGAGTTCAGAAGCCTTCTAGAATACATTTAGGATATTTATGATAAATATAGGGTTTAGAGTCGAGGTAGACTCCATCTGGTGGTATAGATCCTGGTGATTTATAGAATATATAGATTCTTGATTAAAAACTTTTGGCCAAAGGCATAAGAGAAGCAGAAGAAGAGATGATATTTGTTTTGGTTTCATTTTGGTTAAACTAATGGTTTTGTCGAATTTAAGCAAGAGATTTTTTTTTTCTACTCATTGCATTGTGCTTGATGCAGAATGAGGAGGCAGAACATCAAACATCACATTTTAATTTTAGCTTTACTTTATAAAGAGTTATAATTTTAATTTGATAGATCATGGGTAGGTGAGTTTTCTTTTTAAAATAATAAAATTTATTGCAAAGCAAACAAGGCACTTAAGTGGCACTCACATATTGATGGCAACCAACAGCTGTCTAATAGGATGTAAGGCCACTCAGCAGTGGCTAAATCACTCCTAGTACTGGAAATCTGGTCAGTCATCCAGGGCTAGTGAGATCATGGACCATAGAGAAGATTCTTAGAAGAGAATCTACTATCACCGCTTTGCTAGATAAGCATAATTCCTTACACATTCTAACTCTTGTCCTTATACCCACAAGGTCAAAGCATAGCTCCCACCCCAATATCAAAGAAGTCTCTTTTTACAGCAAATGGAAACCGTCACAAAATACCACAGCTGGATGTACTGCTGAGATCAAAAATTGTGGGGAGCCCATTGTCAGAAGACACATCTACATTATAGAGCCTGTATCTATGGTCCGGGAAACATTGTAGAAGAGGAGGCAACAAGATTGTAAAAACCAGGGTATCACAGAGTCTTCTGTGAAACAGTCTGCCCTAGAAATGCCTGCACAACAAGACTGGAACAATGGCAATCTCAATCAAATGCTAATATGGAAAGGGAAAGATTTCACAGGGTCCTATTCTTAGACAAAAATGTATAGGTAACTACTGACAGCTATGAGAAGAAGAATCAGTCTCTCTCAGGGATGAATCCCATTACTGGTTGTACAATGGACACACACACACACACACACACACATGCACGAATGTGGGGGTGGGGAGAGAGAGAAAGAGAGAGAGAGAACAAATTATTATCAGCAGTTTGTATTTAAATATATTTGTACACACATATGTGTGGGTGACAGTAATCAAGAAAAAGAGGCTATTTGAGAATGGGGAAACAGGAAGGGATCAGGGAAAGGTAGCTGGTATGGGACTGGAGGAAGGAAAGGGAGGAAGGAAAGTGATCTAATTTTATTTCAACTGAGGACATATTAAATAAATGAAATAATTAAATATAAAAATTAAAACTTTGCTTGACCAGTCCCTACATATACTATCTGAGACAATGATTCATCGTCATATAAATAGCTGTCTTAGTCAGGGTTTCTATTCCTGCACAAACATCATGACCAAGAAGCAAGTTGGGGAGGAAAGAGTTTATTCAGCTTACACTTCCATACTGCTGTTCATCACCAAAGGAAGTCAGGACTGGAACTCAAGTAGGTCAGGAAGCAAGAGCTGATGCAGAAGCCATGGAGGGATGTTCTTTACTGGCTTGCTTCCCCTGGCTTGTTCAACCTGCTCTCTTATAGAACCCAAGACTGCCAGCCCAGAGATGGTCCCACCCACAAGGGGCCTTTTCCCAATGATCACTAATTGAGAAAATAATCCACAGCTGGATCTCATGGAGGCAATTCCCCAACTGAAGTTCCTTTCTCTGTGATAACCCCAGCCTGTGTCAAGTTGACACATAAAACCAGCCAATACAATATCCAACATTTTATTTATAAGTTAATTTGGATATTTGGACTATACAGAATGCCATGTAAGTTTCCTTTGACGAGCCATTGTCAGGAGGTTGGCAGTGACTGTCTAAGACTGTTGGTGCCCCTTGCCCCACAAACAATGAATCTTTTAAAAATACTTTTCTTTTAAAAAACATCCCTTTCTCATGTAACTTTAACACCATATTGCATTGTATGTCCATTTATATACTCCGATGCTTTGGAAGATGACAGATCATTATATAATGGCTAAATTATTTTTTTTCATCTTCTAAGAGGCAAGTTTTAGCCACTTGGGTACCATTCTGCCTGGTTGAGATGGGATGACTAAGGAACTCTGAAGCGTGATCACATTCAGTAGGAGAAGACTTAGGGCATCTGCGACATGAATGTAAAAGGGTAGCAGCACATGTGACTTCTGATTGGGCTGGGTGGTCTGTTTACAACGTTTACCTTAACTCTTGAGCTCTCTGAGATTCTATGCCCACTATAGGCATGTCATGTCTACTTAGTTAGAATTAGTTATTTTTATTATGATTTGGGTGTAACTTTGAAGTCTGCAAATAAAAGAAAACCTCAAAGTCATCAGTTTAGTGGCTGTGCACTAGTAGATGACATTTACAGAGTTTGCTATTTGTGAATCATAGCACTTCCTGGGTAGTTAAGATGATGTAAGATATGCCTATAGGACACTGCAATATTCTAGTTATTCCCCTTTGTTCTTGCAGCTTTCATGGCCACTGTGAATCTTCCATCACAATGGTCATTCTTCCATGGAATCTGGTTGTCCTTAGCTAATGGTGATGGACCCTTTTCCCTTACTATTTCAACCCAAATTCACCCAGGCTTTTCTTTAATTTATCACACTGCACTTGCACATAGATTGCAAATTTTGAATGCAAACTTACTGAATTTGAGGAATTATAAAAGGTAAGAACATGCAAAGAACATTTACAAAATGATGTTTAATGAATGTCAGTTCCTAGGATACCAGCGTACCATCCTCCACAGACCTTTTTTATGGTCACTGCCTAGGTTCTCTACCTCCTTTCTATAGGAGCTTCCTCAACATACCTTGTCTTCTTTAGCCCAGTCTAGACTCCATTTTATAAAGATACAACGTGAGAATAGGATTTTATTCCCATCTCCATTTCATCTCACCAGACTTGCTTCTTTATCCCTTTATGTTGTCCTAGCCTCTTTCTTGAGGACACTGCACATAAGGGACATCCATTGTTTTCAGGAAAATCTCTGTCCCTGAGCCTGTGCTCTGAATGGTATGAACTAGTCAACCATCATTTCCTAAATGTTAGGTTGTTCTTGGATGACACCATAGTTTAGTCTAAGATCGCTTAAACATGTTCCATCTATTCTTAACCAGAGCTTGAAGCACAGACAGGATCCTCTCTATTTTTCCTATAGTCTCTACTCCCAGTCTCTTATGCAACAACAACAAAAAATTCTAGAAACCTCTTTCTCCCCCTCCCTGTTCCTCAGATAAAAACAATCACACATTACCTCAGAGAAGAGGCATCATATTTAGAAAAGAATTCTTCCTTTGAGGACACTTCTATACTAAAGCAAGTATCTCTTATACCCAGAGAGTTATTTATTTTGTCGTTTAAATTTTTACATTCTGATCAATAATGACTTCTATTTTCCTCATGTATACAGGAAGGGCATATTGCTTTACATCTGGGTCATTTAAAAGTCCACTACACTGGTATTTGAAGAGCAAAAGCCAAGGGCTAGTGTGGTTCAAAGGCTAAGTCAGTCCTTTAGTTCCTAGAAGAACAAAACCATGGACATTCACATGGTTTTGTCTCTTTAATTTCAAATTATAAAACAAACAAAAACAAAACAAAACAAAAAACCAAACATCATTGTACCTAGGTTGGCAAGATATTTCCATTATACTAGAGCTGCTGTGTACATTTTCTATAAAGCATCAGGCAGTAAATAAATTAGGCTTTGCAGGCCATTTGACCTCTGTCTAGGCAATCTGCTATTGTCATATACAGACAGTAAGGAAATAAATACGCACAACTATGTTTGAATAAAACTCCATTTGTTAACACTAAAAATGTAAATGTCACAGATTATTAGTCTTATTTTTCTTAGCTACTTAAAAATCATAAAACTTGGATGAGGCAATGGCTCAGTTGGTAAAGTGCTTACCTTGTAAACATTAGTACTGTGTTGGATTCCCAGAACCTATAAAAAAAAATGATGGGCACAGTAGTGATTGCTTGTAATCCCAATGCTTATGAGGTGGAGCTAGGTGGATCCCTGGGATTCACTAGGCAGCTAGCCTAGTCTACTTGGTGAGTTCTAGGCTAGCAAGAGATCTAACTATAAAAAGGTAGGTATAGTGCATGAGGAGGAACACTCAAGAATTTTTGTTTTTGTTTTTGGAGAGAGAGAAAGAAAGAGAGCATGAAGTTAGGTGAGCAAGGAGGCAGGTAGGATCTAGGAGTTGTGGGAGATAAAATATGATAAAAATATATCGTATGAAAATTTATAAACAAAACCAAGTAAAAACAAGCAAACAAGCTCCAATACTAAGTCTGTTGAGGAGCCAGTCCCTATCTTCAGCCCTCCTTTCTCATGCCTATTCTAGAATCAGCATCTTTTTTGTTCACTTCTACAGACCCAGTTTGGGTCGTGGTGGTCTCTCCCAAGATCATGGATTCTTTAGGTGAGAATTGTCGACTTAACACTTTATATTATCTCTGTCTCTCTAGGGATTGTGCTAGTTGACTGAGAAACATGACTTAAATGATGACTGAGTGATGCTTTGTGCAGGAAGACTCTTTGGGGCATTCAAATGCTTCTCTGATTGAAGAGAGGGTTGTCTTGCACTCACAAAAGCCCATTCTTCATGTCTGAGATCTGCAGGGGAAAGGAGTCCTGCTTGCGCTGACTACGCTCCCCTCCGGCAGACAGTCACCAGCCTGTGTTTTCATCAGTATCTCATATGCATGTCTACCTCCCTGCCTAGCTTGACACATGACTCATGGGAGCTTGGGCCAAGGTATTGTCAGAATAAGTGTCTGTTTGTGTGTCTGTGGACTCAGGTGTAGGGAAGAAGCCAGGGAAACAGGAGGATCCTTAATGCCATCTTTGGATGATGGTTGGGCAGGTGAACTTGGGGGGAGACTCC
This sequence comes from Mus minutoides, assembly GCA_902729485.2. Classification (NCBI taxonomy): domain Eukaryota; kingdom Metazoa; phylum Chordata; class Mammalia; order Rodentia; family Muridae; genus Mus; species Mus minutoides. The sequence continues at coordinate 623,618 of LR750313.1, read as the reverse complement.
AGATCAGAGCAGAGGTCACCTAGTCCATCCAATTTTCTCTTCAGATGAGAAGGCCAACACCCAGGAAGATGTCTTGGCTCTAATCCATTTGGAGTGCTGCTGTCAGGGCTGACATCCAACTAACCCTTTTGTTCCCAGTCTAAGGCCTTTTAAAACTATCTATTTAATTAGTTAATCAACATACATCACCGAGGCCATCATCTATCAGGACTTCTGGGGCATGTAGTCTCAGTGTGATTCTCCGTGCTGCAGCTGGGGAGGTAGAACACCGCAGTTAGGGAGCCTGTGTGGGCTTTGCGTGGATTTGAGTTGATCCCCATCTTTGCCCTTTTCTAAATGAGGGAACTTGATAAATGGAAGTACATGCTTAACTCATAAAGCTATGGTGGTGTTTCAGTGAAGGATTTGTATAAACCTCTCAGCGTGTTACCTAAGGAAGAACACGGTCTACACTAGAAAGATGTTAAGATTATCCTGTAGATACCAGCTGTTGGGGAAAACAGGGGTCTCAGTGACTTGATCTGGAAACACAGGAAGTCAAGCAAAATGTGTAGAGAAACTGACTTCAAAATAAAAAGTAAATGATTCATTACTTTACTTCAGAAAGTGTTGACTCTGATATGCCTACATCAGAGTTAATGGACATTTTCTGTCTCCTTGTAGAAGTGAGGATAGAGGGAAGCAGATGATGAGTTGAAAAGAACTTCATCTGGGTGGTGAAGGTGGCATTTCCAGTTCCTGGTCACTTATGGCACTGTACAAGTCCTGCCACATTTACTTCTGATTTTTCTAGTGAGTTTCCCTGACCTAGCTGGCTGCCAATTCAGCCATGTCATGATGGAGCCATCCAAGGGGCTCCCCCAGAGCTGGGCACGGGTTCCACACTGCCTTCCTAACCGGCTGGCAGAAGCGGGTCACTGCTTCCCAGGCACTTTGTCAATGGGAGTCCTATGGGGTGCAACTCACCCTGGTTTCATGCAGTGTTGCAATCGAAACTATTGAATCTCAAAATGGAATATAATTAAGGCTGGGTTAATAAAGCGTGTTCTTCTCCTCGCCAGCAAAGGGTGTCATGTTTCTCCTTGCAGCTTTGGCAAGGAAACTTAATCTCCAGCTTTGTCCGGGCAGACTGAGTCATAGGTATGTCACGGAGTGGAAAGACTTCTTGTTTTACTTGGTGTAGTCACTGCACAGATCTCTCCATCTTTGCGGATTTGTTCATAGCACACAGAGCCCAGCCGGTAACAGTGTACACAAGAGAAAGCTCATGTTGCCGTGGCTTTGGAGATTTACCTGCCTCTGGTAAGTTAGAATCAGGGCCCCTTGAAGCTGATCCAGAGGTTTAGAGCATAGACAATAGGAAAAAATAGAGTGTGTTGTTGTAGGCTCAAAGCAGCATGAAGTTTTGCCTAGCCATCCACCGTGTCTGTGTTCTTTACTCCTTTCTTCTAGAATATTCTATCACTCATTCTTTAGGTTGTGACAGGACAGGTTTCCCTGACATCCCCACATCGAGACTGTTGACCTTCATTAGGACTCCGATAGCCCCAAATCATCAATATTGAATAATAAAAACAGACACATATTATGGTCTAGGCTGAGTTGGGCATATTTATGGTCTTTAATCTTACCATGCAGGTTTCCTTTAGATTATAAGAGAGAAAAACTGAGATTCAGAGGGTAACCAAAATCCCCAGGGCCATGTAATGAATTCATGCACCCAGTAAAGCTTATTCAACACTTGTTATTGTGCAAGGCCTTGCTTAGGCTCAGAAGCATATGCCTGAGCACTCAAAAATATCTGTCCTCATAAGTTTCATATTCCAATGTGCATATAAACAAAAGATGGAGAAAGTATCTAGGATGTTAGAAGGAGATAAGAGAAATGCACGGGCAAGCACGAGTGTTAGGCTGAGCTGGGACTGGAACTTGGTCCCCTTCACATCTGGTTTGCTCCAAAGGTCTTCGTTGGATCAAGTGTTGAAGCCTATAAAATCTGAAGACTTGGGAAAAACACAATGACTCTTTTGACTTCCTTTCAGCTCTCACACGAGGACTAAAGAGATGGTGTGTGAGCCAGGACTGCAGCGCCTTTGAAGACAGAATCCTGTTCTTCTCAGTGGTGTGTGCCTGCTCAGAATTCCACCCAGGCTCTGACCATGCTCACAGAAGGACCTGGGATGGAGAAATGGAGTTTGTCTTACTGACAAGAATTTTCAAGTAGAAGAGAAAATAGATGGATTTTTTTTGTTTGGGCAAAATCTTATTTTTTCTTTGGGCCTTAGGTGTGTGTGTGTGTGTGTGTGTGTGTGTGTGTGTCTGGTTGAGTGATGTACAGTCAACAATCAATTATTCTGCACTTTGACCAAATATGAGTCTTTGTATTAACCACTGCTCTCTGCAAAACAGAGCTTCTTTGCCTGTGGCTGAAAAAGGCACAAGACTCTTGATATAAACATAAATATTTAGAAGGAAGCACATCTATTTGACAGCACATCTATTTAAGGAATCAACAGGAAAGGGGGACTTCAAAGGAATAGGAAGTGAATAACAGAAGGTAATGAGGAGGGAAATATAGCCACATATATATCTATATAAAAAAGTTGATAGTTTGATCTCTCTCTCTATATATATACTATCTCTCTCTCTATATATATATCTCATTTTGATGTATATACATATATCAAACTGTCAAAAATTTTCATTTGTTAAAAAATATTCTCATATGCTGATCTAAAAAGTAGCTATTGGGTTATTGGAATGCTTTTTGGGCAGGTACAAAATAGGAGTCACGGACAAAAGGGTCCTAGCATGCGTCTATGGCAGCTACATGAGAAGACTTGGCCACCAGTAAAGAGCAGAAAGTGGGAAATCCCAAGAACACCACAATAAGGCAAAGATGAAGCAGGGAGGTTCTGTTTAATCCTCCTCTGTGGCTGCCAGCGCAGCACCCTGAACCTGCTCTGTCAGTCCTGCACCGGGAGAGCAGGAGGGCAGCTCCTTCAGTGTTTTCCTCATCACCTGGTGCTGCGCGTGCCCTTGAGCAGAATGAACTTGGTTAACTAGAGTCATCGTAGCCAGAATCCATTTGACAGAGGCAGATAGGTCAGTGTAGGAGGAGTGTTTGCCTGCCTTAGTGTTGTACTCAAGAGAGGACACTGCTCCCTGCTGGGGAAAGACCCCTGTCCTTATTCAGCAAAGACCTGTCTCAATAGCTTGCATCTCTCTGGTGTCTCTTCTAGAGGAGTCCATATGTCCCCTTGCCCTTTATTCAGACATCTCAAAAGCTCTGTGAAGGAAGGCTGAGGAGCCCTTGTCTTTCCTGTTTCGGAGAAGGAAGACCAACTTCACATTTTGTTGATGTGGTCCACTTCATGGTGTTATTACTTGATTGAATTCAAGTCTTTTGACTGTGGCTCTGACAGGCAATTGCTCTCAGTATTAATGATCTACTAGGCAGGTCGTGCTGGGTACCATCCGTTTACATTTATTAGGTAAACCCTCTCCTTTCCCTATACTAGAGATTGAATCTAGGGGCTTGTGCATGCTAGACAGGTGCTGTACCTCTGAGCTCTAGCCCCAGCTTTTAAAAAACTCTTATTTTTAGAAAGGTGCATGTGTGTGTGTGTACGGTTTTGCGTATGTTCAGGTGCACATGTGTGTGGAGGTCAGAGGATAGTCTTGAATGTTGCTCCTTAGCTGTTGCCCAGTTTTTCCTTAAGACAGGGTCTCTTATCAGTCTGGAAGGTCCCAAGTAGACCATGTTGGCCGGAGAACCTCAGAGATCCATGTGTCCCTGTCTCTCTAGTATCAATATTACAAGTGCACACAATCATACCTGACACGTTTTACATAGGTTCTCAAGTGTCAGCCTCAGGTCTTTGGGATTTTCCAGACAAGTACTTTATGGGCTGAATCATCTCCCCCCCCCCCCTTTTTTTTTTCCGAGACAGGGTTTCTCTGTGTATAACCCTGGCTGTCCTGGAACTCACTCTATAGACCAGGCTGGCCTTGAACTCAGAAATCCGCCCACCTCTGCCTCCCGAGTGCTGGGATTAAAGGCGTGCACCACCACGCCTGGCTCTCCCTGCCCTTTTGCTTTTGAATTTGAGACAGGCTCTTGTAAGCTATCCAAACTGGTCTTGAACTTGCCTGGTGGCCTAAGAACACCTTGACCTTGCTTTCCTTTCGCCTCAGTCTCACAAGTAGCTTGAATTATGAGAGTGTGCCACAAAATCTGTCTCAGATTGGAATCTTCTGATATAAACGTTGTTACCACTTGCCAAGTTAAATAGGTGGTCTCCATTGGGAGGTAGCTCACATGCCATTACTTGCACAGGGCTATGTGCAAGTTCAATGTCTTTATCTATGCTGGTGTCCCCTTACTCACAGAAGACAAAGCCTCCTGTGAGTCTGCTGCAGTCGCCTTGTGCTGGGGCCTGGCTGAGGTGTCTTTTACTCAGGTAGATAATTTGACAAGTCTTTCTAGCAGTGTTTGTCCTAACTTTTGTTTTAGTTGCGCGAGACTGATTTTTCTATGAAAATGAATCGTTTTCACTCAGTTTTGTATTTAAAGTGAGGAATGTGTTGTAGGCCTTTACCTTATAAAACATTTCAATGTATTTGTAACATTGTAACATTTGTAACAATGTAGGTCACATTTTTTTCTCACTGTTCATAGTTGGGTAGTATCAACCACCCATGTTCAGAAGGTAACTTCTAAGAACAGTTGCACAGCCTCATTCAGAAGGAGTATAAATCTCCCCTTCTTTCTCTTGGTTTTCTGAACCTGACAACTTCTCATTGAACCTATTTCTGGGATTATGTTTTAAGTATTACACAAAGCCATCCACTGCCAGGCGGTGGCATGGCCCCAGCTTTGACTTGGCTTTAGACTCTCCTCTGAGGAACGATCAGCTGGCTGGCTTTGGGGTCGGCGCTGGGCAGTTCTTGTACTTAGTAGTCTCCAATAGAGTCCGCTGGATTCCAGGGAGTTGTAGCCATGACTGCTCTATTGGAGGATGCTATATGTTTGGTGGAGAGTGGGACTAAGTTCTGTTATGTCATTATCTACCATGACGGTAACTGCATTCCAGTTTCCTTAAGGGATGCTTTATGGTTTATGGTAGGAAACTCTAGTCATGTATATTTTCAAACCTTCTCTTCTGTTGGAGCACAGAGAATATCTTTGCTTACAATATCCTTACATTTAATTGGTCTATTTACTGGCTTGGCAAGTGGGCTGTAAGTGTATATGGTGGATGTTTTGGGTAAGCTATGTAAAGTGAGGGCCTGTACCCTCATTCCTTCCCTCAGTAGCAAACCCTGAAACAAGCCATTATAGTTATCTCCCCATCACAATAGGTCCATGGATGACAAAATATAGCTGTGCTTTCTCCTCACCTGTGTAAAACATATGCCACAACCAGTCAGAAAGTCTTTGAAGCGATAAACCCTAGAGATTTGGGTGATCTATTTGGCATTCTGACTAATACATCTGGTATCCTCTCCTTTCTCTACCTGGATTTTGCTTTCTTTTCATGACTTAAACCTCTGTTCTTTATTTATGAAGCAGAAATACTTGGTGGATAGTCTAGGTTCTTACTAAACTCTCTTGAGGGATGCTTTCAAGGATCCTGGGTTTTGCCGGTAACTTGTATTACATCCAGCTGCCATGCTGATCTTCCTAGTTTTGCCTTTGAGCCTAGAAGGCAGTGTACAAGAGAGTGAAAATATAGTCAAGAGAGCTATGTGAAGAAGAGAAGAAAAAGGGACACAGTGGGGACAACAGATGTTTTACATAATGAGAGTCAGGAAAACAATAAAATCTAATCTGGCTCCTTCGAACATTGTCATTCATACCATCATATTTTCCCTTACATCTCCATGTTAAAGTCCATTGTCTATTTTGTGCACAGTAAGACCTGTTCTGGGCTGGATCTTGAGTTATATAGTCATGCAGTGGACACATGCTCTGGCCTCCAGTTACTAATACCCTGGGTAGGGACCAGGTCTGCTTTCATCTCTATGCTTCAATTCCAGGGATGACTAATCTGGATCTTCACATAAAAGCGCATATCAGGTTCCGAAATCCTTTAGCTGAAGTAGGCAATGCTTAGATAATATTCTGATGTGAGAGTGGCTGGCCAGTGGCAGGGCTTAAGGTCCCACTGAATTTTGTGGAGCTTGTGTAAGGAGAGTAATAATAATTAGGCCATTTGAATTGATCCAAGTGTCCGAGGCCGAAAAACAATTACTCTCTCTGTTCCCCTAGATCTTAGGAGGATCACTGCTTCCTCCAGAGACCAACACTGAGTGTCAATGCCTGCATTTATAAGATAGAAAAACACTTCCTAGACAATGTATGGAGGATACAATAGGAGAAACATACCACTCATGATAACTTTTAAGTTAAAAATAAGAATAAGCCCTAAAAGAAGAAATGATTTGAACTCAGAGAGCCCTACCCAAGAAGCCAACACTGATCCGTTCTTTGTCTTTAGTGGACAATGCAACCTGCTAGTAGCTTCTGGGGAGAAGACTCCATAGGGTGGAAGGAATCCCTGTTTCTGGAGAGCATCCGATGTCATCTCCTTTGCTTTCATACTACCCAGAAGTAAGTTCCTGCCTTTGCTAATCCACCATGCATACAATATGGTAAGAGCACAGCCCATGGTACCAAAATTGGCTAGCTTCAAAATCTAGCACTATCATTTTCTAGACAAACCAGCATAATCTCATGGAAAATTAATTTCTTCAGTCCTGAAATTGTAACATAGAGGAAAAACTGCAAACTTCCACGTTGTTAATAGGATTAGATAATGTCACACATAGGAAATGCCCAGCACTTGGCACACTTTACTAACAACATTAAATTTATAAATCTGTGTGTGTGTGTGTGTGTGTGTGTGTGTGTGTGTGTGTGTGTGTGTGTGTGTGTGTATGTGTGTGTGTGTGTGTATGCCGTCAGGCCTGAAGAAGCTATCTGTTGTCCTACTTTATCAGTCTTTATTTTATTCCTGTTAGACAGATCTCTTATTAAACCTCTAACAGGGCTGGCAGCCAGCAAGCACAAGCAGTCCTCTTGTCTCTGCCTTTAATCGCACTGTGGACACGGGTGTGTCCCTGGAGACACCTGGTGTTTAACATTAGCGTTAAGGATTTGAACTCAGGTCCTCATACTTGCCAACGAGCACTCTTACTAAGCTGAGGTCTTTTCTTCTTGACTAACGACATGTCCTCCAGGTCTTAGCCCTTGTCGGGAGATCAAAGCCACTTTGACATATCTGGCTTGACAATGACACTTTATCAACAGAATCAAAGCAGTTGAATATTATATGAGATGGGCACCTGATTCATAAATGTATGCAGATCCCTTCCTTCATTGTTCACAGTAATTACCGTCAATCAGTTGACATTGTTCCAGTAATGACGTTGTGTTGTGTTCTGCATTTCTCCATTGGTGGCTTGGAAGGACGGTGTTCTCTTCCTATTCTGGGACCATCCCTCATCTACTGCCTAGGGAAAATAAGCTCTGAATGAGAACTCTTACAACCAAAGAGTACAGAGCCATGGCAGAGGCCAGAGCAATGTGAGAAGGTACTCAAAGGCCTCCACCTACCCCTTGGAGGACCTGGGGTAGGCTATATAGATGGTTGGTTCTGGGAAGCTGGGAAAGACTTTTTACTCAAGGAGAAGACATGTGCAAAGTCTGACAGTCTGGGGAAGAAGCAGGTGTTAAGGGGATGCTGGCAGACTCAGTGGCTGAGGGTCAGGGTTTAAAGAAGCTGGAAGCTGCTGGATACTGAAGGTTCAGCTATCTCCTATAAAAATAGCAAGAGCTGAAATAGCTATCAATGGACACCAGGGTAGTGAGCAAAGATTGAAAAGTAGTAATACCAGAAAGGCTGAATCCTTCCCATGAGCCCCTGACACCAGGCTCCTGTGCTAGATCCCAGTGGGATGATACTCCGGGGCCATCTCTGGGCTCTTTATCTGCTTGCTTAGATCCATCTGCAACTGAAGAGGCCCCTTGCCTTTCATTTGCTGTGTTCATACTTCTTCCTGCTTCAAAATTCATCACAATCTGTTTTTTTCTTTTTTCTTGCATATTTCGATTATCTATCCAATCTGGTTTTAATAGAGAAGGCCGAGATACATGATTAATACCTTTGGTTTTGAATTTCAGCTTCTGCTGTTTCTAACTTAAGCCAAACCTACAATTCAGTTCATCAATGGATGTCTTGCTATGTGCAATAGGGTTCAGGATTTATCTCACTGAGATGTTATGTGCCTCAAACACACAAGGCTGGAGCCTCTCACTGTACTTTCTAAAGATTTTAAGTTGGTGTTATACAAGATGAAAGAGAGTCCATTTTGTGCCCAGGCATGTGTGGGAAAATTTGGGTTCAACCAAACATGGTTCTGAAGTCTTTAGTAAGTTCCCACATAGTAAGGCCAGAAAAGGAGTGATAGGTGTGGGTATTCCAAAATGTAATATGTCTGGCGCATTTTCTACTTATTGACTACCCAGTACCTCTTGGCATTTTCTTCTTTGCTAGAATTTCCACTTCATTGTGGGGTTCATTGTGCCTACTCCCTCTGTAAGTAGTCTGGTGCAGTGGAGGGCTTGAAGCTATAGTGAAGTCATTTTTACCTGTGCAGACTGTAGATGGTGGTCATTCTTAAGCAGAGCTAGAAGGGATGAATGAGAGCTTTCATGGGTCACAGACATAAAGGTTGAGAGCAGTGTGTAGAAAATGTATGGTACGTTATTTAGTGATTTGTGTGTGAAAGGTGTTCCAGCTTTTAAGGGGACAGAGGGACATGAGGTAAATCATTAGCTTCCTAGGCTCTAGTATAAGCATGACATGCTCACAAGATCAGGTCCTGTGACCTCTGTAATTGCGTGCTTCGTTTGGGGAAATGGAACATTCCCCTGACTGACCTCAAGACACACCCTAATCCTCCTTGCCTAAATGACAGAGGGAGCAGCAGGGAGGAGCAGCACCCCAACAATGGTCAAGGCATTCTCTGGGCTTGACTCTTTCTTCTCCTGGACACGCCCATGCACCAGCCCTTAAAGACGGTGTATCATTGGCTCAAACGCTGGCAGCTTCAGCCACCACTTCCGCTGTGCAGCGGCTGACATCTGGGCAGAAAAACATCAACACAGGGAGACATAATAAGTGTTTCAGAGAGACAGGTACAGAGACAAGGCCATCCCACATGACTCTTGAGGTCTGTGGACACCTGGGAAGGAATGCACATAAACTTGGGACACTCCGAGGCTCACTAGGTGGGACTCCTTCTGTTCCCAGAGCTCTCTCTTGTCATTGAAGCCTTGATGGGGAGTTTGTCTCTGACTGCACAGTTTTGGTTTAGTTTCCATCCTCTGGCCCCAACAGCTCCTACTGTTGCCAACACTCTCACTGTCCTCTGGGTCCTTTGCTGCCCTGTGGACACCACTTACATTAAAGGCCTTTCGCTAACCCTCTCTAGAATCAATTCCTGACGAACAAGTGTACTTATAACATGGCTGCAGTTTTCAGGCTCTGTTGCCTGTTCACCTCAACATGGCTGTTCTTCCCATCCCTATCTGCTCAAAACTAACCCTGATTTTATTATTTACAATCTGGACTCGGTCATATCATAAAGATCCACTTAGAGACACCTGGGCCAAAGGGCTACTAAGCAGTTTTCTGTTTGTCCTTCTCCACATTGGAGAAAGTAGTTGAATTTGGTTGCCTCTTAAACTTTGAGTGCTTAGATAATAAAGTGTAATTTGCCTTCATTCACACAGCAAGTGAAAGACTTGCTGAAGTATATGTTTGAAACAAAATTACAATTTACCTTTATTCACACACTAACTGAAACATCTACCATAGTATATATTTGTCATAAATACAATAGTAGAGTCTCAAGGCATCGTAGTAGTCTCACTTCTGCCTTCTATGGAAGACATCCCATCAGACACTGTATGGGATGTCAGTGTTAGGCTGTAACTGACCTAGCCATCTGGTATACTTGCCTTCAGTTTCCTGTCTGTGAGTGCTGTCTTCCCATGATGCAGAGCCAGCCCTCTGCCACTGTTCTGGTTCTGAAGGCTGATCCCCTTTCTTTGTGAATCATTACTAACTCAATCATTTCAATTCTGCTAAACATAAACGATTAGTTTCTCTTAGTATGATGTGACTCAGTTGACTGGGTTGTTTTATTCCCCGATATCCAAATTGGTGTTCACAAAAAATCTCTAGGTCACACTGCTGACAGGTGACAGGAGTTGTTGAAGCCCAAGCTGCTTCAGTGTCAGCAAAGACCGCTCCTACTGTTGCTTCAGTGGGGTTTCTGCTTCTCGTTGCTTCCTTGCCCAAGTCAAGAGTGGTTACTGTGTTATTCACTCAGTAATAAAGGTGACTAATTTTTAATTTCCCTTCTGAGTGACTTCATAGGCACACAGCATTTTACAGAAATGCACCAAAAGAAATTATTGCTACCCTTTAAACTCAAGAGGAAGTGATTATTACACTAATGGTGAGGATGCGGTCAGCCTCCCTCCCTCTGCCTCAGCTGGAACCCTTGCTGAAGCCTCCTGCCTTAGCTGAGGCTGCTGACAGCCTTGGGATCTCAGCACAGGAGAGCCTATATGAAAACAATGTTCCCAAGTATTTCCTTCTTGGACTTCAGACAGTTGGGAGGGGAGAAAGATCAAGTATTTGAGTAAATATGGCAGAGACTTCTGTAGCACATAAGTCTGGGAGTTACTCCTCTATTTATTTCATGCTAACACTTGCTACTGAACACTCAGAATTCCGATTGCAGCCCAAGCAGACCTGACCAGACAGTATGGAATTTTTACCTGGAATTCAAGAGACGAAGAGAGCCTTTTTGTCCAGATGTGGGACAACTTCTCTGTGAACTTTAAGACAATGAGTCTGGAAGGAAGTTCTAAGAGACTTGTTTCTATCTTCATTCCCTTAGGGAACTGTGCTGCCTTCATCCTAGGCGCTCACCATAGAGGTGCCATGAGGTGCTTTAGAGGTACCAGGAGATGCTACTTTCTGGAGGAGACTGGAATGAGCATGTCTAGGATCCTTGAAGCTGCTTTGAGCTTTCCCATTTGCTTCTGGAGACCCTGGACTCTTGGCAGCTGCTATGTAAGAACTCAAAGGCCGATGGAAGTTGAGGTCATTTTTACTCTCAAGCCTGACGGGAGGAAAGAAAGCCATCTTGGGCTTCGAGCCATGAGGCTTTTCCCCCTCAGGCAGTCTCATGTGGATGGATGGATGGATGATGTCCTCAGCCCCACCGCAGGGCATAGCAGACCTCCCAGTAACTCTAGCAATCTGTCAGCATCCCCAGGCAGAATGCTCTGGGAGGCCTCGCAGCAGCTTTGATTCCAATCCTATGTGCTTCTAGGGTTTCTTGGGCTGGTTGGTATAAAAGAAGAGTATCTCTGACGCTGAAAGCAAGCTGGGAGGGGTTCTTTATCTCTGGGAACACAGAGGGCAGGACCTCAGGGTGGAGAGAAACCTTTATGACTTGCCCACTCCAGCACTCATGTGGCTTGAGACTTCTAGATGTTGGGGGGGGGGGCTCTGTTTGTTCCTCATCAGTCTTGAGCCCCCGTGACTCTGAATTCTCCTTTGGGGCAAGTGTGGGCCCTGACCTGTTCTCACAACAGTTCTACCAAAAGGCAACTTGATGCTGTGCAGAGATGACCACATGTTCAAAACCAGGTGACAGAGGGGCTTTAAGTCTCACAGGGTCATTGGCCTATTCTATGCCCTTGGGCAAGTGACTTTGTAATTTTCGAATTTGTGGAGTAGTATATCCTGTTACCTGTTTCACAAGGCATGAAGGATTGTCTGAAAAAAAATGTAAGGAGAGTTCTTGGCATACAGCTGGCATACAATGGATGCTTCACTGCTCCATCCCTGCTGAGGTAGAAAGGCTGGATGATACAAAGGTGCCAAGAAGACCGGAGATATACCTGGAACTAAGAAGTCCTCTACTGATCACAGGGCAGAAACATTGGTCCAATGACTGTTTAGTGAGCCCTCTGCAGAAAGGGCAAACATCCCCAGGTACGGAGCTTCTGCTCTGTATGGGTACAGAGATAAAGCCCCTTCCTGAACACCTGATATCTTCCTCAAGTCCCATGTACCATTTGCACATAAGAAAGCCCTTGTCATGGAGAGAGCACAGGGTGCAGCAGATGGGTGATACTTTGGATAGGGGAATCTGGCCCCAAGCAATGATATGTATAGCACCTTTACCCTGACCTGGGGCAGAGGATCCCACTGAGAGTCTTGCATACATAGAAAAAGACCCTGAAAATGAGTCACTGAGGTATGAGTCAGTTATAGAGTTTGGATCTGAAGAAGTTTCAGACTGGAAGGTGACAGTGGAAATTTCTTGCTGATATGTTTTTTTTTTTCTAATTTGTCATCCTTATTTTGATCAACATTCTTAGCTGTGTCTGTCTTAGCTGCTGGGCTGCATTGTGAGATACACTAGTATCTCGTCCATTCTCAGCCACCTGTATGTGCTCCCTTCTGGGTACAAAATTCAAATACATATACAAAAAGAGGCACCTGACCCAAGCAGAGTCACGGGATGTTAAGTCTGTAACAAAGAAGACAACTTGTCCCTGAAGCCATGAGCCCTGCTTCTAGTGTTAACAGAGCTCCAGACAGGAGGGAGAAGAATGTTACGCTTAGAACTCAGAGGAGTAGAAACCTTGGATGTTGTCTAGGTCTGCAGTGCTTAGCCTAGGTGGGCTAGAGAAGATATAGGCGTGTAGGGTTATTCTGCTTATAGAGATGATTGCAGAGTCCACTGAGGCATGGAGCAAGCACTTAATGAAACTTGGATGATGCGCCAGACCAAGCACTCTCTGCTGCTCTGTCTCTCCTCGCTCAACGGCTTCCTTGTTATCTCAAAAGCCCGTGTTTCTTGAATTATACTCCTCTCTCCAGCTAACACTCAGAGAAGTCTTGTGATCAGTAATTTATTCCAACAGCTCTGATTTGTCCAAGGCAGTTGGATGTAGATTAGTAGTGGCAAGCAGAAGGAGCCTGGAGTCTCGGTGGGATCAGCACTCCTTTAGAACTTCCGCAGGGCGGAGCTGCAGCACATGCTTCCCCTGGATCAGGCTGGAATTCCAGCTGGCATCCGTAGAGCTCCATATCTCTGCCTCCCAAAGGGTACCGCAAGCATAAGCTGGGGCTGGGAGATCCACGTGTCAGATACAAGGAGGACTTGCCCAGGGCGGCCCCCCTGAGGAGGGACTGGCTTGTGTTCTGGAATTCCCAAATAGAGAACAAACAAAGAGATCTGTCATCGCATTTGTGTGGAGTTCTTGCTTCTAGAGAGCTAGATTTCTTGGCCCCTGTCTTCTCTTGCACACAACGTTCTCATGAGTGAGAAACCTAAATGCCAAGTGAAGAGGCACAGACCAGTTTGGAAAATAAACTTTGACGCTCAAGATGGCCCCCTTGTAGTTCACCTTAACCTACCTCTGTGATCTTACCTGAGATGACTCCCTGCATGCACCCTGCATTCCAGTAAACTCATCCTGTCTAGGTCATTCTGGCCTTTCTGCCTGAGCAGGTCTTTCTCCCTGGAGCACCTCCCCAGGACACTTTGATTCTGTTTCCACTCAGCAGGACCCTACCTGGTCTCATATGCTGCCCCGTGACACATTCTTCTGTCCTTGGAAGTGAGGCTTCCTCTTCTGGCTCTGCATATCTTTTCCTATAATTCATTCAACAAGTATTTACTGAGTCATCCCACAATCCAACCTCTATTCTAGATACATCAATGGGTGACAAAAAAGTCTTTGACCAAAGAGTTTACATCCTGATATTTCATTTAACTCACTGCCACATGTGGATGGGTCTTGTTCTCCTGGAAGGAGATTGACAGCCAGGTCTGGTGGCATAGACCTGTCATATCAGCTACTTGGGAGGCTGAGGCAGGAGGATCACAAGTTCAAACTTGCCTGGGCAAACTTAATGAGACCTTTTCTCACAATAATGTAATAAGCGGGTTTAGAGCTTGGCTAGAATGTTGAAGCCCCAGACTTAGTCCCTAGTACTCGAAGAGCAGACTTTAAAGAATATATTTAATTTGTCTTTAGTCATAGGTATGTCTGTAGGGTCATGTATGAGTATGTGCACATGAGTGCAGGTGTCCAAGGAGGACAGAGCAAGGCACAAGATTTCCTGGAACTGGAGTTATGGAGGTTGTGAGCTGCCTTCTATGGGTACTTGGAACTGAACATATAAGCTCTTAGCCTCAGAGCCGTCTCTCCAGTTTTATTCTTTTCTCCTCACCTGACTCGGCACCTTTGAATGTGGTTTCCTTCTGCATGGAAAGGTCTTCCCTCTCCACAACAAACACCTGCTTACTTTAGCATTTCATAGCATGAGAGTTCACTCTTGGAATTTCTAGTTTGAAGGCTCAACACTCTCATGGCATGAAAGCTATTGCATCACGTGAGTATGAGTCTGACACAGTTTTGGTGATGTGTGCCTCTTCTTCAGATGCTAAGCAACTGAGATCAGAGACAGTGTCAACTTTTGTTTGCTATTTGAAGTCCAAGCATAGAGAAGGGCTTTGTTAAGTGTTTATTGCGGGATTGGCTGAATATCCCCACTTGCCATACTGTATACATCTGCTATGTGTAGATGTGGTCAAACATGTGGATTGCTGTCACTAATAGAATAATTCTGGATATTCTCCTTTCATCTGTACATTTTTCGTTCTCAAGTCATCTATCCTAAATTGAGTTTCAGCAAATCTAGCTACCATGACAAGAACAAAATTCTGTGCACATGGAACATTAGTACTCTACTTCTGGAATTCCTAACTGAATAAAATGAATCCAGAGTTTGGAGAGACCCAGAAAGATGGCTCATCAGAAAAACACACTTACCATAGAAGAGTTCTGGCCTGAGTTTGACACTTGGAACCCATATAAAGGTGGAGAAAAAGAGAACCGACTCTGTAAAGTTGTTCTATGATCTCCACACCTGTACTGTAACACGTGTACACACACCAATAATAAAAGTAATAGTACTACTAATAATAGTAACAATAAATAATATGAATAACAACAATAGGTATTTTGGTCCATCCAGTGCTGACAGTAGCATGTTAAGTTGTATAAATAAATGGACACACTGTATAAAGGTTTATAGAAGACATTCCAGACATATACAGCAAGGGATATACCTGATCTTCCTGAGATGTCAGTCCAGCATATAAAGCCTTACCCAGGACCTTGTAGTAGCTGGAGAACAACAGTTGAAACAAAAAGATTTCTTATAAATGGAAGAAAGATGCAACATTAGATGAAATCTTTCCTCTTATTATATGACATCTTAAAAAAGGACTGGGAGTACCATACATTGACTTCTTAATAAGAAAGGCCAGGGTGATGAACTATGTCCACACATACTATCTAATTCTATTATAACACTCTAGTGAGACTGATATCAGTCCTGCTTTTGACAGCTGAGAAGACTGAGCCTTGCAATGCTTTGCTCAAGGACAGATGGCTATTGTATTTGTCAGGATTGATTGTGCTGAATGATGTGGTCGTGCTGCCGAAATGGCAACACCAGCACTTCCGTGCACTGGAGGTTTGCTTCGTCTTACTCCTATTGTTAAGGGTTTGCTAGAGGATGCCGTACAAGGCTGGATTATTGGATGACTGATAATTTTAATTGGCAACTTGATGCAATTGGAATCACTTGGTAAGAGTTTTTAATGAGGGACTATCTACATTAAGTTGCCCTGTAGGCATGCCTGTAGGGGATTGTCTTGATTGTGTTAAATGATGTGGAAAGACTAAGCCCCCTGTGGGAAGCTTCATTCTCTAGGCAAGGATCCTAGAGTGCTTAAGAGTAAAGAAGGTGGTCTGAGAATTTGGTATGTATGCATTTGTTTCTCTCTGATCTTGACTGGCTGTAATGTTCCTGCAGTCTTCCTCACAGTGGTGGACTCTAACATGGAACTGTGAACTAAAAATAGCTTCTCTCCGAAGTTGCCTTTTGTAATGGTCTCTTATCATAGCAACAGGAAAGGAAACTAGGGAAGAGACTCAGGCTTTCACGTCACATGCTCCTTATTATGATGACAGTGAGAACAGGGACTCTTGAGTGTCTCACACTAGCAACGAACTGCACTTGCCTGGAAGTGACATATACCACGTCTCCTAACTAGTCATCCAGCATAACTAGCCTTTAAAAGGCTAAAGAGTATAACACTGCCAAGGGAGCTTCAGTGTGAAAATTCCCTTGTGCCATTTCATTCAGCTACACATGAAATGAAATGTTTGTTCAAAATCAATATGGCTATCTATCTTTCACACAGAAGATAGATATATTCAATCACGTGGCACTGTTTGACTGTTGACTTGGTTGGTTCTACAATCAACTAAGAGACATGATTCTGGGCAGGGCTGTGATGCAATTTCCAGGAAAGATTGAGTGAAGGAGAAGGTTTCACAAACTCCAAGTGTGGTTGGTACCTTCTGGTGGCAGCCCGCATTGCCTTGTTTCTTGCTTCTTGGTGGTATGTGCATCCATCTTGTTGTTGTCTCTGCTCACTTTTCATTGACATCAGAACTTAGTTTCTGGAGCTTCCAACATGGAGTAAAGATCTGTGACTCCCTGGGGATCCTCCTGACACCCAGCATCCAGCTGGAACTACTGAATCATCCAGACTCATAGACTGCAAGACCACTATGTTCTCAGCCTCTTCAGTAGGATGATCATTATTGGACTACACAGCCTCACCAGTGTAAGCCATTCTAATAAACCTCCTTTTAATATATATTTACCTTAATATTTAATAGCCTCAAAATATAGGCCATTTTATTAAATTCCATATTTATGTGTATTTTGTTTTATGAGTTTTATTCCTCTAGAAAGCCCTGACTTAAATACACAACCTCCCAATCCTACTTAAACAAACCTGTTTTGAAATATCAATAGTATCCAGACTTTTTACAGTCTCCCTTCTGAACTCATCTTCCATACACACTCAGAACCATCTTTATAAACATCAAGATGAGAAGCACCTACCTCATAGCCACAGGAAGACACAAAAGTGCCTGACCTGGCCCTGGGGCTTGGGGCCATGGTGCTGCTATGATGTACAAATATGTGATGGAGAGGAGGGAAAGAGAGACTATGTGGTGGAGAGATGGAAGAGGAAGGAAAGAGAGTGATTTGTGCACTGTAGAAAGAGGAGGCCCTGAAGACTTGACAGTGTGAGGAACAGGCTGATATGAGGACCCTCAAAGCCACCCAAGGCCACAGTGATGTTTGGGCCTAGGCTGCCACCGAGGGCCAGGTCTATGTTGATGTCATTACTCTGTGTTGCCACTGGGGGCCATCCAGATGTTTGTGGTCTGTGCTCTGCCTGAGGCATTATTGATGATAAGGGCCTATGCTGCCACTGGTTGCCATAGTGATCTGAGTGGCCTGTGCTGCCACTTGAGGTTATGGTGATGTCCTGGCTCACCTGTCACTGAGGGCCATGTCTGGATTTGTGGCCATACAGCAGGTGGGGTCTGTGTTAATGCCACCATAGGCCATGTGGATGTCAATGTTCAAGTACCTTGCTGAACTGGCTCCACCCCTCATAGGCAGTTGCACTCAGGAGAGCTGATCCAGTCTATCCTAGTTAGGGTTTTACTGCTGTGAACAGACACCATGACCAAGGCAAGTCTTTGTCTTTCCTCTCTTTCATCTTTTTAATTGGATATTTTATGTATTTACATTTCAAATGTTATCCCCTTTCCTGGTTTCCCCTCCGGAACTTCCTTATCCCTCCCCCCTCCCTCTGCTTCTATGAGGGTGCTCCCCTACCCACCCACTCCCATCTCACCACCCTGGCATTCCATTACACTGGGGAATCAAGCCTTCCCTGGACCAAGGGCCTCTCCTCCCATTGATGCCAGACAATGCCATCATCTGCTACATTTGCAGCTGGAGCCATGGGTCCCTCCATGTGTACCCTTTTGTTGGTGATTTAGTCCCTGGGAGTGCTGGGGGGTCTGGTTGATTGATATTGCTGTTCTTCATATGGGGTTGCAAACCCCTTTAGCTCCTTCAATCCCAAGGCTAACTCTTATAAGGCCAACATTTAATTGGGGCTGGCTTACAGGTTCAGAGGTTCTAGTCCATTATCATCAAGGCAGGAACATGGCAGCATCCAGGCAGGCATGGTGCAGGAGGAGCTGAAAGTTTTACATCTTCATCTGAATGCTGCTAGCAGAATACTGACTTCCTGGCAGCTAGGATGAGGATCTTAAAGCCCACACCACAGTGACATAATCTACTCCAACAAGGCCACACCTACTCTAACAGGGTCATACTTTCTAATAGTGCTACTCCCTGAGCCGAGCATATACAAACCATCACACTGCCCCTTGTGGCATGGGCAAGTGGAAGCTGGCCCTGCCCCTCACCTGGTGATGGAGGGAAGGGGGCACCGGAGACTGGGGCTGACTTAACTCAACTATCACTCAGGCCCAGTTCTAGGGCCTTGAGTTAGCTCTCCCCAACATCTGCTCTGTGTATTAGCAGCTGGAACACCCGAAGGGGCTAGTCCTACCGAAACAAACCCTCATGATCTCCAAGACTCAGGGCGACAGTAGGCTATTCAGGAGGAGTTTTGATGAGGGCCCAGTATTGATAGTGTAGCAGATGCCAGAGGCCTTGAACCACACCAATGACTTACTGCAATGAACATTTGCAAGTAAAGCTGTTTGGGCAAAAATGAATACTGCAGCTTCCAATGCCACTGGACTGACGAATATGTGATGGGGGGGAGGGAAAGACAGAGGAGAAACATCTATGACTAGTCTGTAATTGATAGAGGAGCAGGTCACTGCTCATAGTCCCATAGTGGTCAGCAAGAGTTTTTTTTTTTCTTTTTTAAAAATGTCATTTAAAAATTTCTTTTCTTTCTGTGTGGAGGTTACAGGGATAGAGAGCAGAGATGAAGGGACTGGGAAGTGAGTGGGAGTGGGTTGCATGGTGTTGACATTCCCAGAGAGTCGATAAAAATTATGTTAAGGCAAAAGAAAAGCATCAAAATGAACATCCTTTGACCTGCTCAGCCACACTGTCTCCCAAAGAAGAAGTTACACACATGGTGCCCCACAATCTTGCTGTGTCCACATCCTCTCTTACACTTGTCTCTGTCAGTCATTTGTCTATGTGTTCTCAGAGACCCCCATTGACCCCTCTTTTCCCCAATTCTTTATCTTCTTTGCTGTCTGGCTTCCAGGTTGGTTTGTGAAAACATGAAGCTGGCAGATAAATACAAGGCAACAGATAACTCAGGACATTTTCCATCTAACTCCTGTTTTTGATAGTATCCCTCCTGCCAACCACATTCCCTCTAAGACTTTAGATCCTACTGGACAGGGCGACTGTGGTTCCAACATCTTCCTGATGATAAACGACCCTGGGATTTCACAAACCTTAAGTGTGAAAGAAGTTCATGACCATTTTCATTTTGTGAGTTAACTCATTGTATCCTGCCCATCTTCTCAACCACACATATAAACAAGTCCTGTACTAAAGTCCTTTTCAGTGGATACCTAGAATGATTTGTGTTTTCTGACTGGATTCAAATAATATTCTCAGTGGGAAAGTTTATTTATGTAGACACAAATTAAACTACAATTCCTTTGGGTATTCCTGACCTGGTATCTTAGATTAGAGTGGAAGTAAATCTTCCTGCAGAAAATAGGCAGAGGACTCTTCAATACAACTTTTCCATGGCTGGTCTATGATGGTAGCACCTACGACCTCTTGGCTCTTGGCTCTTGGCTCTTTTGTCCTCATGCCTTGCTCCTTTACCTCAGGCTCCTCTTAAGTTAGCAAGTCGTCTGGATCTCTCAGTCTGTTTCCTGAATCTGGAAGCCTGCCTGAGATATCATCTCCATCACATGCAAGACCCTGTCAGTCTCCCATTTTAAGAGAATCAGATGCTCAATCAAAGTCTCAGTATTAATACATTCCTTCATATTGACTAGCCCAGACTTCCTCCCTTTGCAACCCTATTGCTTTTTGTCTATCCAGTAGTATTTTATCTGTTATTTAGGACTTTGATCAGGCTTCATATTTTCTTCAGAAATTACCTTGACCTTTGCTGAAGAAAGTCCTGAGCTAAGACTCCAAAGAGCCTCTGGACTCCTGTCACCAGACTCTCCTGTCATTCGTGGTTTATTTGGTTCCTCAGGAGGCTTTGTGCCTTTTGGGACACTTTGGTTATTTCTGCATTCTCAATGCCATTCTTGGGGTTTTGGAGTGGATATATACTATGTATGAAGAAAAATTATTTACACATGACTAAGAGTCTGGGGGAAAATCCAAAGTCAGTAATGATCCAACACAGCATGATATTCCAACTATGATGTCTGGTATGTATAGAATGGACCCTGGGAAGGCCACCAATTGATCTCTCTGAAAACTGTATTCCAGGTAGTTGAACCTTTATTATCTATTGGTTAAAGATTTGAGTCCTGTTGAAAACCCAGCAAACACACCAACTGTTCATCAGACTAATTCATACAAAGTTCTCCTTGCTGGCAAGAATTAAGAAACCAACTACAACTCAAGACCACTCAGTCAAAATAAATTTGAGGAAAATTTAGCTAGTCAGTTTCTTCAAGTTAGTTGTATCTGTTTGTTGCTTTTGGATAGCTGAATACATTATTGGTTTTCGTTTTTTGCCATAGCTGTGGACTTTGATGGGCATTGTTTATGATTTGGAGGTTCTCATGGTAATATTACCCTTCAAATGATTCATTACAAAGATTGAAATTATGAATTTTCAGCATGCAGGGAATTGTTTTGCGAGTTTTCTGATTATATCCCATTACAATCACATTCAGAATGGAGCAGTCCTAGGAAAACAATGGACACTTGTCCTGAGCTTTTATCATAACAGGAACATTTCAAATTTAGAGGCCGCTGTGTGATGTAAGAGGGGTGCTACAGATGTTGGAGGAGCTACACAGCCCTCTGTGGGCATGCCCAGAATGTGAGTATGTTCAAGGACTACATCTTCCCATGTGAACTCTACCATATGCCATCTCCTGGTTGCTTAAGTTCAACTGCATTTTCTGATTTGTGCTTTTTCAGGAACTAGTTTGGATTTCCTCTTGCCCACTGCTTCTTGGCCTAGAGGTTTTTAGGCTAAAATTTAAAATGTTAAAGTTCTTAGTGGGAAGTCCTATGCCACTCTGGACAAGTTGCAGATACTATTTTTGATGGTCATCTCCATTGGAAGGAAGAACATGCCATTTACCCTCCAAGAAACTACAGGATTAAAGCAATAATTTTGGCAAAATGTCTAGCCTTGGTGGCACTCATCAGTGGTCACTTTATTTGCAATATTTTTCTGCTTGGATTGTAGAAGGTAATGATTTAATCATCTTTCCTTTCTGGCAACTCACATGCTATACACATAGCTGTTTAGGAAAGGACCCTGGAAGCCCATCTGTGTTCACATCGTCACTAGCCAGGTGAACCTGGACAGGGAGAAAGGATTTGTCTCTGTAGAAGAGGGTTTATTTTGTTCAAGAATGAGTTCTTACATTCCACTTTGTACTTTTTAGACATTGGTTGATGTTGAGAAAAACTGAAAATATGACCATTTTGTTTCCATTTCTTATTGTCATTGAAATTTCTAATTTTTACTAAAAACCAAAATTAGGAATCTCCTGCCATGACTGTCGAGACTCTTTGAGACAGACACAAACAGTGAGCATCTCACAGACATTACCCATCCTGAGACTGTAAGGCAGAATTTCATTATGATTCATCCAAATGTCTGCCCAGTTCACTCCAGTTGTTCCAAACACATTACGATTCGGGTCAGCAGAGTGTTCTTCTGTCAATATAGATTAAAAGCTTAAGATTCCAAGAGGGAAAAGAAATTAAATTCTATAAGCATCTGAGTTCATATTCATTTTTATTTTAACTAGCAAGGAGATAATAAGGTTATTTCTTTTTCTTCTCAGCTTCAGGCTAAATATATCATTTTCAGACCAGAGGGTTTGGACATTAACATATGAAATGCAGAAGTGTTTATTCCTAAAAAATGTGACACAAAAGGGAAAAAAATCCAAACAGTCATATATAGATCAAAATCCAAATGATGTCATTTAAACAAGCATTGTAACAATGAGCAATGTGGCCTATTTGCTCTAACCGCAGAGAACTTACCACTGGGGTCAATCAACACTACTACATGAGCAAGTCATCAGTAACTTTAGCCTTCCAGCCTATTGTTGTATTTCTTCAGATATTGTTAGTATGTAGCTCTATTTCCCTTGATTTGACAGAACCATAAACACTGTTGAATAAGGAAAATCTCTAACCAAATAACATTTTTGGGGAATCCAGGCACAAAGTATGGGGGATACAACTTCAAACTCAGTTCTGTTCCATCTTCTCTCCCTCCGTTCCCACCCTCCATTCTCTCCTCTGTCTCTTCTTCCTTATTTCTCTCTTTCTTTCTCCTCTCTCTTTTGCATTTCACTAGTGTAGTGTCATTAGGCTGTGCTACATGTGTAAGAGGAGACCTCCTGCCCACCTGCTGAATGATGGCACTGGTCTCTCAGCTGCACTAGTTTTGCTATGTTCAGTTTCTTTGAAAACCACTCCAAACTTGGAAATAATATGGAAATAACGATTGCATATTCTGTACATGCAGTGCCAGGTTTTCTATTGACTGAACTAGACTACCACTTTACAGGGACAGACAATGACCTGTAGAGTTTTGCTGGTACAGAAATCAGTTCTTTCAGTGAAGTGGAAAGATAGCTTCATACTTAAAGATATGACCTAGTTAGACAATGGCAAGTCTTTGTATCCAACACAGAAATCTATTAACTTGTTTCTACAGAGCTTCTAAAATGATCTTTAGTTTACACACACACACACACACACACACACACACACACACACACACGCAAGTGTATGTACCTGTGTGCATGCATATGATGTCCAGAGAAGAACTATGTCAGCTGTCTTCTATCACATTTCATATCCATCCATTTATTATCTATCTATCTATCTATCTATCTATCTATCTATCTATCTATCTATCTATCTATCATCTTTGGTGAGGTCTCTCCGTGAACCTGGAACTCCCTGATTCAGTCAACTGGCTGACCCTAAAGCCCTCAGGATACTCCCATTTCTTACTCATCAGCTCTGTGGCTATGGGCAGGTACCACCACACTCAGCTTCTTCCACAGATATGGAGAGTCTTTACTATGGTTATCAAGCTTGCAGAGCAGGACTTGTAGGTTTGGAACCACTTCCTTGCCCCTAAAGATTATTTCAGATCAATCAGCATCTTACTAGTTCTCTCATAAACACATTCATTTAATGCTTAACAAAGTCTTAGAATTAGACCCAACCAGTGAGTGTGACACATTGTTCATTTATCAAGGGCCACTACACTTTTTGTTTAGTAATCTGGTAGAACTAATAAATTCAATTATATTCAATGGTCTTGGTAGGTTATCTCTGTAAAAGGTCTCTGTATGTATCTGACACTCAGTATATACTCAACAAATGTTTCCTGTTGTTATTGTGATATAAAGATAGTGAGAAGATAGACCAGCTCCATGTGAAATGAACATGTCTGGTGCTTCTGTAAGATTTATGCCATCTGTTACTATCTTGGGCCAGAGGATGGAGGTAGGAAGGAAGTGTCAGGGGAACATAGATAAGGAAGCCTAAATAAACTTTAGGCTTTAAAGCTTAAACTGTATATCAATATATATCTCTGCCCCAAAGGCCAAACAACAGCTAATTTTGATTATTAAAGTACAAAGTTATAACAACCATTGCATGAAAGCACATAGGAATTCTTGGGAAGAAACTAATTTAGACTCTGTTTGAAGCCAAAATAACCAAAAAATGTTGGAATCAATTCTCTTGTTATGCATTTTTATAAATGAAACTCTCCAATTGGGTTTTGAAACAGTCCTCACTCTTCATGAGATATTGATAGAAACCCAGAGCTTTTCAGTGTTCGTGAGAGATTGATAGAAACCCAGAGCTTTTCAGTGTTTGTGAGTTCTGGTAAGTGTGTGTGTGTGTGTGTGTGTGTGTGTGTGTGTGTGTGTGTGTGTACTGGATTTGTATGTATTTTGAGTTTGGGAATCAGCAGCAGTAGGTCACTATATGGGCCTAGGGATCAAGATCTACATTGAGCCAGTACTTTGATTAATTTTATTGATGAAATCCTGTGCTGATGGCAGCCAGTGTTCTGACTTTCAGAACTATATCATCCTTACAATTATTGCTGAGGAAGAGTGAGCTGCGCCATGAACCCAGAGGCCAATGCCAGCGATGTGCAAGCTTAAACTTTTTCCTTTTCTTCAAGGACTGTGTGTTTTTATTGCAAGGATCCCTTCTACTTCAACGAAAAAAACATCCACCAATAGTACTCTCTGGTATGATGAAAGCTTTACCTCAGAGTGAGGTTCTCAGGTTAGATCCAGCTTGGAGTACCAGAGTTCTGTTTTTTCTGAGCATGCAGTATCTTCAGGGATAGTGGCTTATGTCCAGCTTCTGAGAAGTGAATAAGGGCTACATCAATAGTCTGCATTATTTTGGGAATCACTTGGACTAACCTGACCAACCATTCTAAAGAAGGTTTATTTTGCTTGGCATTGGGGCGTTGTTAGGTTACAGTTCTTGTAGAGGGCACTGTCAGCACAGGTGGCCCAACATCCTTTATATATAGCATCTCATTTACATGACACTGGGTAACGTGCAAATACTTTGCATTGATATCCAATAGGTCTAGGATCTGAGAGAGCACTTTAGCACTTCCAAATTCTTTATTTATTTTAAAGCCAGGAGGCTAATATACACTTATATATATTGTGAATAATTTTTGGTAAATATAACTTAATATGATTCCTTGAGTCTTTATCAAAGAACCTCAGTGTTACTGTTCTTTGTTGGAGGGAAAGTGCATCCCTAGGAGGGGCTGGAGGGAGCGAAGAGAAGAGGGAAAGTGATGTAATTCTATTTTAATTAAAAATGTATTAAAAAAACAACTAATAAGTACAAAATGTCCAAAGGCAAGTTGGCATTGCAGATTGAATCCTCGAAAACCAATCGTAGCTGTTGATTCTTTTACCCCCCCGCTCTTTTCCATTTAATTTAACAAAAACAAAGACTCAGAATCACACACACATTGATTTTATTAAAAATAATTATTCTTGGAAATGTGTTTTATAATAGAGTTTTTTTTTCAAAAGAAGCAATTTAAATGGTCAATACTAGGGGACTAGGTCAATTTAAGCCAATTAGTGTCAATAGCACACACCATTATCTACACTATTTTATGATGTAGTAAAACAATCATCGGTTGCTTGCTTGGTGCCAGATATTTCTTGTCTCTATTTTCCCAATTACATATGATGGGCAATTATTGATGTTTTGATTAGAGAGTTGCCATGAACTTTACCTTTTTTCATTCCCCTGCTCTGCAAAGAAATGTCCTAACCAAATCTTCAGAATGAACAGGGTAATGGGAAGAGACCCTGACCAGAGACCCTGGTCCTATTGAGGAACTTGACACCCTCATTAACAAGCCACTGGGCAATGCTGAATGCAGGGTGGGGGAAAGCTTTGCCTTGTTGTCCTGGTCTAGGCTCTGACTGCAGGCACTTCCAATTACTTTATTCATTTTACAGCCAGGCGTTTAATTTCCAGAAAGGAGTTAAAATTCTTCTTGCTTCCCACCTCCTATCAGTTTCAATCTCATATTAATGAGGCTTTAATTTCTTTCCCCTGCATATCAGAAAGCACATGCACAACCCTGACAACTTATTGGCTGGAGGGAACCACTGCATTCCCAGAATCTGTCCGGGTTTCTAATTTTTTTAGAGTCATAGATTCTTTCCGATTCTGAGAATTAATACTATGGCACCTACCCAGAACTACAGAATAGGGGTAGAGGTTTTATTAATTTATTTTTTTCAGGTTTCCAGAGCAAACTGATGGAGGGAGTTGAACCGCTACAGAGTGACTTTAAAATAGATTATGAAAACCCATGTGGGTAAGAGGAAATTGGGTGCAAGATGGAGGTGTTGAAAAGGAACAAACAGTGGGACCAGTAAAATGGAGGTCCCTACTAGCCTAAAGGATTGTAGATACAGGAATAGCAGAATATGTGGGTTGGTAGGTCACCCAAAGATAGCAAGGTCACAAGAGAGCCTTCGGAGTAGGGCAGCATTGATCAATAAGGCCCAAGATGTAGCTAAGGGTGGTAAGTGAAGACTCACTGGATCTCAGCTCTTGAGTGAGTGAGTGAGTGAGTGAGTGAGGGTACTCACAGTGGGGTGTGTCTAATGGTTGTGTGAACTTTAATGGAGCTGGTGACTATTTTGTGCAGGAGGTATGCCATATTGGGAGAAATTATATGGGAATTATGTGGCCAAGGAGGACGTCATGTCACCAGACACATCAACCCATGCTGGAGACCCAACTAGAAACTTTGTAAGTTTTCTCCCTGGCTTTGACACTCTGAAAGTTTGTTTATAGCATTGTTCCTGTGTCTACTTACACCCTTGAATCTAAATTCTCCTGTGGACGGGGCCCACCACTATGGCTCATTGGATGAGTTTAGGGACCTTTTAGGTTGCTGGTTTTTTTTTGTTTGTTTGTTTTTTTGTTTTTTTTTTTAATGAGCCCAAACAGAATCTCTGTGGAAATTTGTGTTCTCAGAACCTCAAATGGCTCCAGCCAAAAAATGCACAATTCCTTAAATGAGCATATATGTTCTACCAAAGTGTTCTTTCTCTAGAAATTTTATATGCATCCTCTATTGTTACTGTGGCTAGGTGATCTACCTGTTGCCTGGCAGGCTCTCTGCTCTGTGTTATGATTGATTCTCTCTATACCTTATGATACAAAGATACTTTATGCATACCCATGTATACAAAATACACACCATGTTAACGGGAAACAGACCTTCTTAGGATATAACCTGAATTCCAGAGGCAAGGCAATAAATTATGGATTAGAACTGTGCCTACATTTATCATCCCCAAACACTTCTCAAGTGTTTTTGACCAATTAGTTTAGGGAGAACATTTTCTCTTTAGTTCAAATTATAGGTTGGAGGGGAAGTGGTCATTATTTTTATTTTCAGCTCAAGTGGGGCCTTGCTAATGATGACAGTACATCAGCTCCTGGGCATCAGGAACTTGCACACCTTCCTGTTAGTAGAACGTGACTTAAAATGACCTGCTATTCCATACTAGACCAATCCCCAGTGTTATTTCTATTGTAAACAGTTGTCCAAATGCTCTAGGTTTGAGAGGAAACACCTTTCCTGTGTGGCCCAGTCATGAGATGATGGACAATTATGATAGCTATGAACTCACTGTAATTACACGTTAGTCAAGCAGGAACCCACAGCTGTGTCCACGGCGATCTTCCCAGCCAAGGACTTTTGTACATGCTACTCTGCAGAAACTTCAGGTTGTCAAGGGATTAACTTGCCCTTTGGTTCACAGTGCCACCCAATGGGACCATGCCAACACAGGCATCTCACAGAGAGAAGAAAAGGTCAGAGCGTCTGAATGAAAAGACATGATGAGAAGACTGGCTTTGAAAGGTGAGCACAAGGTTCCCAATGGAGGATCTAGAGAAAGGACTGAAGGAGCTGAAGGGGGCTCAGCCCCATCCAAGGAACAACAATATGAACTAACCAGTACCCCCAGAGCTCCCTCCCAGGGACTAAACCACCAACTACAGAGTACACATAGAGGGACCCATGGCGCTCCAGCTGCATATGTAGCAGAGGATGGCCTTGTAGGTCATCAATGAGAGGAGAGGCCCTTGGTCCTGTGAAGGCTCCATGCCCTAGTGTAGGGGAATGCTAGTGCGGAGAATTGGGAGTGGGTGGGTTGGTGAGCAGGGGGAGTGGGGAGGGGATAGGGGATTTTCAGAGGGGAAACCAGGATAGGAAATAACATTTGAAATATAAATAAAGAAAATATCTTATAAAAATTATTAAAAAATTAAAAAAAGTTGCTTCCTGTGGGGTCATGAGAGATAATTTTGTTACTCCTTCGTAGATTCATCAATACAACCTATTCCTGGTGTTCCTTTCACAGGCCCACAGTATAAACCATAGAAGTACCCCTTAGAGGCTACATAAACCTTACCTTGCATAAAGCATATTTTAGAGATTTCAGCTGGTATTTGTGAAGTTGGGTGAAGACATCTCAGAGTTGGTTGGTAATTCTGAGTCACAGTTTCTCTTTAGATACAATGTTGTAATATGTTAAAACAAGGCCAGACATTGCTGGTATGGTGAAGATACTTTCTCTCACTGTCACGTGACTCTGTGAGATCCTAGACAGTGAATTATTTTTTTTCCAGTTAAGAAAACAGAACAATGCCATTTCTAACTGGTTTTGTGTACCTTGAACCAGCAGAGGACATCAGCCTTCTGTGAGAGTTCGTAGCAAATCTGAAAAGAATTGAACACTATGTTCCTTATTTTTTCTGACACCAACAATAACAGCCCCCTCCCCAAACACACATACACAAAGGGAGTTCCAGACCCATTAGCTTCTTAGACCCAAGTCCTCTAGATTCTTGAAAGGTACAAAGATCAGTGTTTGGAGTTGACCTTGTATGACCTCATACAGACCTGATATTTGAGACCATCAGCCTGTAACTAAAGATATCTATTCTTTTACATATTCACCTAAAAATACTTGCCTGGTCTTCATTCTCTAAGTCCCCTTCATGAAATTTCAACATGACCTCTGTGCACTTATCTCTAAGGCTCATCTGCCAACTCTGAATATCAGCATTTATGCTGCCCGGAGCAGGTGGCCAGATGGAAGACTAACAAGTATTCTCTCATCCTTGGCAGTGCCACCAAACAATTTTCAAAATAACAGAACCACTGGGCTTGTGAGACCCAAAGGCGAGTCCTCAAATGAGTATATGCAAAATGCAATCCAAGATAAACAGCCTGTGGAGTTCACCTGAGCCGAGCTCCGTTCACATTTTGCAACCCTACTGAGCTTTCAGCCTGTGATGCCCACCCACCTCCCTGTCCTTACTGTTAAACTTACCATTGGGATGCTTTGCCTAAGAACCTAATTTCTGTGTGTCATTGGCAGCCAATATGCAGAGGATCCAAACAAGCCCTTACATTAGTTGTGGGCATTGGGTAGGGTGCCGCAGGGCAGTGGACATTTACAACTTGGCACTATCAGTTTTGTAGAATCTCAGAAAAACGTGATGTGAAGCTCCCCAGATTACATTTTCTGATCGATGTCCACCCAATATCATTTTAGATGAGATACTGCTTAGATGCTTGTACAGATACATAACACACTAAAATTCTGTTATTTAAAACAAGCACCCTAAATTTTTTTTCTGTTGTAGACATTTAAATTTATGGCTTGGTTATTGGTCTGACAGGTAGAAAGACGTATAGATGTATAGATAGGTTATTAAATATTTCTTTTCACCCTGCCTTCCTCCTGAATAGAATGTTCTGCTATTCCACTGTGGAATGTTTTGTCATTATTACAAAAAGCAG
This sequence comes from Mus minutoides, assembly GCA_902729485.2. Taxonomy (NCBI): domain Eukaryota; kingdom Metazoa; phylum Chordata; class Mammalia; order Rodentia; family Muridae; genus Mus; species Mus minutoides. The sequence continues at coordinate 593,978 of LR750313.1, read as the reverse complement.
GTCCATAAACTCAGGCTCTCAAATGTCCCTGAACCTGTAACCCTCCTCATCTCCACAGGCCTTTCTCTGCCAGAGGATTTTGAATTGTGGGTTCTCAGGATCTCCAATTCAGCAGGTGGAAACAGAGGCTCAGTCAGAAGAAAAAATATATGCTGAGCCTTTGTGCAGGTTCTCTGTCAAGTTTCAGAACCTCCGTGTGGGACCACAGAGTCCACTCACACCACTGCCTCTGGTTTCCTCCATTCCTCCTCCATTGCGCAGACTCAGTCATCTCAACTTCCTGCTCTTGGGACATCTGTAGTCCAGGGGAGATGAGAACTTCATCTGTCATTTCACATTTTCACTAAATATATGGAACGAACCAGGGCTTTAGCATTCTGTAGTTAGTATTAAACATTTAGGCAGTTTATAATCTTCGTTACTTACCTACTACTTCTTGGTAATTTCTTGGAATAAATTTCTTCCCCATTTTACAATTCTTTTCTATTCCATCATGTTTGAATCCATTTTAGTGACATGATATCTTAGGTTTATAGACATGCTATTGTTTATCATTCTTCTATTTGTGACTGAGCCTGGTGAGGGAGAGACCCTTAGGTTTATAGACACGCTATTGTTTGCCATTCTTCTATTTGTGACTGAGCCTGGTGAGGGAGAGACCCTTAGGTTTATAGACATGCTATTGTTTACCATTCTTCTATTTGTGACTGAGCCTGGTGAGGGAGAGACCCTTGGGGAGCCTTGATACTCAGGTTTGGTCTCGATGGATCGGATCAGATCCGATTGGAATGAAATGCTCCACTTGATTTTCTTCTGTTTCCAAAACTAACTTCATAAAATAAGGTCAATGGTCAGAATTTTTGGCTTAAGACTCTTTGAGATATAAGGGAATGGGAAACAGGCAGATCCAGCCAGGATGATCTCAGTTCAGGGTAATCTTTATATGATGTCCAGGTTTCTCAGAGATTGTCCAGGCAAAGCTCTCTTGGCTCCAGATCTCTGCAGACATGTGTCAAATGTAGTGAGTGCCTGCTCTGCTCAATGTCATGTTCGACATGCAGGGAAGATGGATGCTCTTCAGGACATCACAAAACCTTCAGTAAACTGTCAGCAGACAAAAATTGCACACGTGTTGTCTACTTGTTTCTAAGGAGCTGCGCATGCTTTCTAGCTTGGTAGTTGATGAAGTCTATAGGGGAAAGCCCCTATCTTTATTGCAGAGGAAGATGGCCAAGCTCATAGAGTAAGCAAGAGGATCGAGCAGGGGAAGGGGTATTTGCTGGGTCAGTGCCATGTCTCTTCCTCTGACCCTCACCAGGTTAGGCTAAGAAGTAATCCAGCCTTGTGGCAATACTGTGAGAGACAGAATTAAAGCTAGGTCCTATTGATGTGAGAACAAACCCTAGCCTTCTCACACAGTCGTGCCTCACCCCACGCTCCATTTGGAGGAAGCCAATTGACTTCAAGAACCATTGAGTTGGTATTTTTTTTCCTCATCTCAATAAATATTATCCAAATTTCATAGCATTGCATTTGAGGTCTTTCAAAACTTAGTTCCTGTCTTAGGGTCACTATTGATGTATGCAACAGCATGACCAAAAGCGCCTTGGGGAGAAAAGGGTCTATTTCATGTATAGTTCCATCTCACAGTTTATCATCAAAGAGAGTCAGGGCAGGAACTCAAACAGGGCAGGAACCTGCGGGTAGGAGATGATGGAGTAGTTACAGGAGAGTATGCTTACTGGCTTGCTCAGCTTTCTCTCTCAGAGCATCCAGGACTGCTAGTCCAGGAGTGACAGCACCCACAAAATCCTGGGCCTTCCCATACCAAGTACTAATTAAGAAAATGTCCTACAGACTTGCCTATGACCTGATATTATGGAGGCAATTTCTCAGTTGAGGTGTTCTCCTCTCAGAAGGTTCTATGCTCAGATGTCAGGCATGAAGGCATTTACTTGTAATGCCAACACTAGGGATGTGGAGACAGGCAGAATTCTGGGGTTCTCTGGAGAGACAGCCTGGTATATTTGGCAAGTTGCAGGCCAGTCAAAGATCCTGTCTCCAAAAGTAAAGTAGATGGTTCCTGAGGCAGAATTGTCCTTAAGTTATGAGTTTGTATAGGGTGGGAGAGAATACTGTCCATTTTATACCTCTATGTCATCCCAAGTCTCTTGGTTTTTGTCTCTGTCTCCCTCTCTTCCTGCACACACACACACACACACACACACACACACACACACACACTTAGGTGTAACCTACTTAGAATTGCTGTAGCATGAATGTCTAATGGTTATAAGTCTTGCTTGTTGATCTGCTGTTATTTTAGGTCCTGATGTATTCTTAGTTCATCTTCCAGAATTATCCACCCTAATGTATGGTAACTTACATATGAACCCTTACCTTTGAGTCAAGGACTTGGCCTAGCATTTTCTGCATGTTCTTCATAAAGAAATTCACTCTTATCAACCTTTTTGAACTGTGAGTGTTTTTATCTGTCACTCAGCTATTCAGGCCACATTAAGGGATGAGACAGAAATGGGGACATAGGATAATCTTCACAGGCTACTGGCATGCTTTCTCTATGCATGTCTCTATACCGCTAGCCTGGGACCAGTTAGAGTTATAGAGATGGATGAGACAATCCCTAGCCTATGCCTGCTCTTAACTTAGTTATGAGGAGATAGATAGTTACCTAAGTAAGTATCACTAGTGCTGTGAGAAAAGCTTATGCAGAGCAAATGAGGGACATAAAGGTGACAGTCCAGCTGTGTTAGCATCATGGGCGTGGTTAGGAGAAGCCCATGGTTTCTTAGATAAGTAATTGTAGTAGTCCAAACAAGAGAGGAAATGTTTTGATGCTTTTTAGATGGAAAACTTTGATATTTGGACTCCATAGTCCATGACCCACCAGGCCGCCCTAGGGTCTAATTCTAAACTCAGAGGGGATTTTCCAGTGGCTGTTGCAGTGGGGTACTAAATGTAGAATGCCAACAGAATGATTGTCAGTTTAGCTGGCTGGAATGAGGGGGAGTAGCCCCTGATAGGATCTTTCTTCCATGTGGAATTGTCTTTTAGGCTTAAATATTTTGGCTGAGAGCAAAATTGCCAAGTATAAGGATAAACCCAGAACACCAGAAGATATTTTTTTCCACAAGATATTTCTCCCACATGTAAGGTGAGGTCTATGCTATAGCCAGGCTATCGTCCAGCCATTGGCCACGATGCAGGGGATAGTCTGGGCATGTGATGTGATGGATGCTTGGCACCCAGCAGCTGATTCTGGAGTGGGATTATTTGATGACAGAGGAGTGAAGCGAAAGGGAGAGGGTTGAAGCTGGGGTGCTGAACCTGTTTCCCACCCTGTCCAGAGGGTGCTAAATGCCTGGCTCGCTGAGAGGGTGTTTCGCTGGACACATTTTCCACAGTGACGTTAGTTCAAAATCCCTGTGGGAAGCAAGCAGTGAGGAGAATGGAAAAGAACAATGTTTTCCAGCAGGCCCATGACAGGATGGAAAACCTGACATGCGTGTGCAAAGGTCTCTTTTCTCTTGGAAAGAGTTAGAGAACTTATTGACTCCTACTGGTCGGGACTTTTATTAATATCAGATACCGTGGTATTTAGGATTAGGAGTGTCCAGATCAATTTACCTTAACTACGTGTCTGTGAATTCATCTCAGGATCATACTGTTGAATGAAAAACAAAAACTCCATGGAAAACTCTCACAGTATTATTGTATTCATGGATATATGTATGTAGTATATATATATATATATATATATATATATATATATATATATATACATATGTAAATACACAGGTGTGTAGTTTATGGATGCAGACTTTTAAAACTGTAGGTTGGGCCATGCGTTGCAGTTCCTTATCCTGTTGGAATGAGAAATCAGCTTAAAAAGGCATAGGTTTATGCTGGTTCATAGTTGGAGGTGCAGTTCTTCATGGCAGGAGGTTGAAGCAGCTAGCCATATTGCATCTACAGTCAGGAAACAGGGGTGATGGATGCTGGTGGTCAGCTAGAATTTTCCTTTCCTTGTACATAGGTGTCTGGAGGCTTGTCTCCTAGGCGATTCCAGATAAGGGTAAAGCAACATCACTAACAATCAGGAAACAAACACAAAGATTGAATGTGTGACTGCAGATTTTAAGGGAGAAAGGTGTGGAATGGGGTGGGAGCTCACATGAGAGCTCATCATAATGATAATGTTCCTTTTCCCCCCAAATGGGCAATAAGAACAGAGGCATTCATTGTGTGCTGTCTCTTCTCTTCTTATGTTACATATATTTTTTGTGGATAACATTTATGTCAACCATAGGTAGCAAAGGCAACAAAAGCAAGTCTTTCTGATTGGCAGGGCTATGTTGGGATGCTCAGGATAGGAAGGTGGGATTCCAGATATTCACATATTTGAAGGAAGATCATCTGGACTCGGTCAGTTGGCAGTTTCTTGTGAGTCAGTATGAACTGGCTTTCCTTATGTCACTAACTGACTTATATTTGGAATAAAATATCCAAAATCTAACCTTATAAACAGATCCTGGATCCCCCATTGAATTAAAAGGTTATTTCTCTTCCTGTGACAGAAACAAGGAGGATGCAGTCAGCTCTCTCCTGCATTAGGTTCTGTGTCCTGGGACTTAGCCCATCACAGACTAGATTCTGCGTAATCAGGTCTACAATGGCTGCAACTGCACTAAGCATGCACAGAATTTTTCCTTGACAGTTATTCCCAAGCAATCCATGATAACAACAATAATTTATGCCATATTAAGCATTCTAAGTACTTAGACATGGTTTTCTGGTATATGGAAGGATGTGCATAAATTATTTGTAAGTATGGCATCATTTTGAATGTGAGACTTGAACACTGACTGATTTACACCCCTCTCAGGGAGTTCTAGCACTAAACCCTTGCAAATACTGATTACAATGTAAGGAGAAAAGACAAGCAGGGTGCAGCACAGCCATGTGTACAGTTTCATTTGGACAGTATTTAAAAGTCAGTTCTTATACATAGACTTTTAAAAGCTTGACTATATGCATACATGGGAATCATATGCAATCCCATTAATCTATACAATGGGGAAGGAGGAGGTGGAGGAGAAGAAAGGGGAAGAAAAGAAGAGGAGGAGGAGATAGAGAGGGGAGAGGGGAAAGAAAGGAGGGAAGAAGGGAGGGAAGGAAAGAGAAAGGGGGAGGAGCTTCAGGAAGATATTTAAAAGACCTTCAGAAGTAGCCTGTTTTCACAAAGAGGGCAGATGTAATAAGCAGCTGACCTCTTTGATTATTTCATTTCCCAAGTTCCCCTCACAGTGGACACATCCTCTCTGCCCTCCTGTGCTGGCCGGTGGTTTCCCTTCTGTGTGTTTTAACTGCCTGGAGAATGCTCTTCTTTCTGTTTTTTGAAAGGGATGAGAGCTCAATTCAGTCACTAGAGAGCAACAATGAGTCCAGGAGACTACCCGAAGTTAGGAAAATTACTGGTAGAGACATGTGACAAGGCACGGCCTACATTAGGACAGAGGATGTCCTGTGCACAGGAACCCCTGTGAGCAGGGTCTGCTCCACAGAAGTAGGGCCTTCCCATAAGAAAAGCACCAGACTTGACATCTTGACATCACAGTCTCTTACAGTGCACTTTCTTCTTCTTCTTCTTCTTCTTCTTCTTCTTCTTCTTCTTCTTCTTCTTCTTCTTCTTCTTCTTCTTCTTCTTCTTCTTCTTCTTCTTCCTTTTTTTTTTTCCAGTCTACTCTCTTGTCCTTGGTTTGGTTTGCTGGGAAGCTGATTAAGAGTCAGTTCAGTGTAGAGAAGTTTGAGAGTGCTCTTAGGGTAGCATCTGTTATAGAAAGAGGAAGGGACAGAGATAGTCGGTGGGGGAAGAGAAGTTAGGATGAGATATCCTTTTGGTGGAAGCCTCAGCTAACCCTGCCGAAGAAGTGAAGAGCATAGTTGCTCAGACTTAAGGTGGGATTTGGAATTCACACCCACCTGCGTTCATCAAGCAGTAGATGCTGGCCAACTCAGGGTGTGGTACGACCATCATTAACAGAGAATTTTTTCAGCAGAAGCATCCGTCAAAGGGTTCAACAACATTCACATCAAATCACACACAAAGTCCCAAGGACTTTGTTCTTGCATGGGATCTGAATGGCAAGTGGCAAGATCCATTGCATCTGTGTGCTACAATCACAGTATTACCCGGTGTCACTTTTTATTAAAACATCTTTCTGTGACTTTCTGTTGCCTGTAGGGAACGGACCAAGAACAGTGTCCTTTCTTACATTTTACACTGCTTTTCAGTCCTTCTTCATAAATCTATTTCTCATCCTGCCCGTACATCCTTAAAATCACACAGCACATTCCCTCTGCCCCAAACATGCCCCCACCTGAACATACAGCTTTAATCTACTTGTTTGCCATATCTGGAAATGTCTTCCTCCTTCAAGGTCACTCAGCTGTCATGCTCAAACTCAAGTGTTGCTTGTCACTGTCCATACCTCTCTGGCATCACCTTTCTCAGGTGTCATGGCCCATTTTCCCTTCCCCTTCCCCTGTTCTCTACACATTCTTTTTTTCATTTTCTTTCCTCACCTTTATCTTAAAGCACAGTAGTGCAGCTTACATACTAAATAACACTTCAATAAGGATTCAATAGTGTTTTATACAAACAAACAAAAAAAATTTCGTGTTGCAAATCCTGTCCCCATAATACAAGTTAAAAAGAAAAGAGTTTATTTTCTTTTCCCCTACTCTTTTGCTATGTCTCTTTGTTTCTGCTCTCAATCTCCAACTATAACTGTTCTCGATCTGTCTCTCCACCCCCCCTCCTCACTTCCTTACATATTTGGATTTCCTTGTGCTCCTTCAGATGCACATGGTGATTTTGTATCCCCAATCTCTTCTCAATGTTTTATATATAATATGTATTACACTGTAGCATGTACCCTCACATGCTCTGCTGGCATGACTGAGATAAACAGACACATTGATATGGTGGTATGGGCCTTCCTGCTTCACTCGGCAGCTTGAATGGCCTTTCTCAAGATCAGAATGTCTCAAAAACCTTGTGTCTCAAGTGACGGGCCATCTGTTGGTGTATCTGTCTGTTCATGTCCTGAAAGTGCTTTAAGGCCGGGATCTCTGCAGTTGCCTCGATTGTCATTGTCCCTAGAACTGACCGTAGCGAGGAGGGTTTCAGTCAACAATTTCTGAGTAAATGCCTGTTGTCCTCTGCATTCTGGTTTTCATCCAAGGAAAGATGTAATGGTAAAGCGAAAGGTTCTTTTTAAGAGGATCATCAAATGAGCTGTAAGTGGTGGCATCCTTCCCAGATGCATGGCTGGTTCTTTCCTGTTCACTTTCCCCACTTGGTTGGTGTCATGATGGACAGTTTGAAGCAAGTGTGAATACCGTGACCGTGACTCTGCTGTACCACCTCTCTTTCTACACACTGGAAGAAACCATCGATTGAGTCCCAACCATGTACCCAGCTCTGTACTTGTCACTTCCATTCCTCTGAAGAATTCTACAAGGCAGATGTTGGCAAATCCATTTGCTTGATAGAACAATGGAGACTTAGGAGGTTGCTCTAACTTGCCCATGGTGATAGACTATGAAAGGGAACAATAGACCAGGCCACAATTCACGACAGTCTGAATTGAGAATGCTCCATCTATCTAGTATCCCTTATTTCTGTAGTGAAGTGTAGAACATTCCTTCTACCTTGTCTTTCTTACTTCTATAATTAGTGTTTGGAGAAAATGTTTACCTGTTAGTGATGGCAGATGATTTTGGGGAATGAGTCCCCTCATTAGGAGAAAGTGCAGTAGGTCATCTAATAGAGTAAGAAGCCCTGGTATTTTGGTACTGATATAGTCTATAAGTGGGCACATTAAATTGTGTCTCTGTCTATTTTTCTACTATGAGAAAGAATGCAGAGGGTTAAATGATTAGGCAAGAGTAACCTTAAAACCACCAGGGAAGATGAAATTGCAGAGATTCAACCTCTTGTCATCATAATATGATATTAGCAAGAGAAACATGTGATAACACCACTGCTGGTAGAATACCATCAAGATTATTTCCCCACACATCCACTATGCTAACTGTGTTCTAAGCATCATCTTATAAATCCCCCAACCACCAGAGGAGGTGGATCATCATACACAGATGCAGAGAGACCCAACCATCTTGCATTTTGGTATTGACTCAATAGAAATGAAAACAGCAGTCCATAAAAATTCTAGCACATGAACATTCATAGTAGTTTTATTGTTAATAGGAAAAAATGAGAACAACCCAGGTGTCCAAACTGACATGTTGATACCATGGACTGCTATGAAGAGGCAAAACAGAAGCAATGTGTACTTGGAACAAGCTCAACAATATGGATGAATCTCAGTCTTCATGCTAAGTGGAAAAACACATACTTGCACCCAAACCCACAGACTATGTCATTTCATTCACTAGAAGCAAACTGGTATTGTTAAAAAAAATATCAGAGTCGTGCTTACTTTTGGGTTGTGTGATTAACTGCTTCTATACTTGTCATCAAGTGTGTATTTGTAAATGCCTCTAGGATTCCCATTCACAGGAAGAATTTCCACACAGCACAGATAAGCGAAGGTCACGTGTTTGAGGAATGCCAGGAAGAATGCATCCTACAAGGTGTGCTTTGGAAAGATTCTAGGGAGGGTGGTGACAGTGATGGCTAGCATTAGGCCAGTGGCTAGGAACATGGTGGGAGTAGGCACAGCGCAAGCAAAGGCAAGGGCTCAGCTCCAAGTCAATGAGAGATAAAGGGTTCAGAATGTGTTCTTAGATTACTGGGAGTTAGTGATGCCTTTGGAGGGACAAAATCAGAACTCTGTTGTACAGAGATTCCCTTTGTGTCATGCACAATGTGAGTGCGACAAGTGGAAGGAATGAGAGGAGCTCCAGGAAGCTGTGGCATCAGCCAGTTCTGCTAGCACTGGACACACCCTTGGCAGCCAAGGCCGCCAGAGGAATGTCCAGACCCAATAGAAGCAAAGGGAGCTTGCATATAGTAGGAGTGTTCAGAGATCTCAAGGCACTTGCAAGAATGGCTGATACATGTCAAAAGGTTAGGGCACTCATGAGGGTTCAGCAAAAGTGACTGATTGTGAGTTCTACTGTAAGAAAGAAGGGAAGTTACTAGAACCCCAAAGAAGTGGCTATCTCAGGATAGATGATACTCGACTGCATAGGTGCGTGAGGTTGTGTCAAGATAGGCATTACTGGGATCCCATGGGAGCCCACAAGTCTCTTCTTATGATTCTTGGTTTTGATGTTACTTCATGAATACAGAGTGACAACTGTTTTTTTTTTTTTTTTTTTTTTTTTTTTTGTCATATTGTTCTAAGCAAACACAGAAGCAGATGGCAAGGGAGACACCATAGGGGTTAGAGTAATTGAATGGAGATCTTCATCTAGTAACCTTGGAAACTTGGAAGTGGCTCATAGTTATGTCGACACCATTATCTGGTCAAGCAGCCTGGGTCAGTGGTCAGCAGGATGCATTCTGAGGTTCACCAGTGCAGCCTTGTAAATGACCTTGTATAGCTCATTGAATTTATTATCTCAGTATCTTCACTTGTAATGCAAGAGTAGTAACACTGCCCACCCCTTGGAATTGCAAGGATTAATAAGATAGGCCTGGAGAGACAGCTCAGTCCATTAAATGTTTCCTGCTTAAGTGAGAGGACCTGAGTTAAATACCAAGCATCCACACAAATAATAATAAGGCATAACAATATTCCTGTAATCTTGGTGCTGGGGAGGCAGAAAAAGGAGGATTCCTGGAGCTTGCTGGCCAGCTAGTCTGGCTACTATCAGGGTATATCAAGTCCACATGGGTTAACAAATAAGATGGGCCCGGTATGATGGCCCATATCTTTTATGCCAGAACTTTGGAGTCAGAGGCAGACAGATCACTGTGGGTTTCAAGTCTACCCGGTTGATGTAGTGAGTTCCATGGCAGTTAGAGATCCTTTTACAAAACAAGAAAAGTTGTAAAATGATTGAGAATGATACGAAGATACTTCTCCCCCGCCCCACATTCATGCCACTTCCCCAGCAGAGCTGAATTTAAACCACAAACTCTTTTATGTTCTATGAGCCCATGTCACCTTCAAGTGCACCATACAATGTGGGAATTGATGAGGCTGGCAATTTGTGTATTTCTTTTCACTAGTAGCTTTCTGTTTGTGGGTTTAAGTGAAAAGATGTTAACTATATAAATACATTCAAAATAATGAAAGCTATTGATAGATTTGTTGAAATTAAGTTCCCCCCTCTGTGTGTGTGTGTGTGTGTGTGTGTGTGTGCACATGCACGTGTGTGCATTTGCATGCGTATAAGGAGGGAAGAGTATGACCACAGGTGTTCTTCAGGTTATATTCAGGTTGTACTTTGAGACTGAGTCTCTCACTGGGACCTAGGGCTCACTGTTTAGGCTAGGTCGATGAGCCAGTGAACTCTAACTGTTTCTTGACCACTGCTTTGTTACTATTTCAATTACAAGTGCACGCCATTAAGCATGGTTTGTTTCTGGGAACAGAACTTTATGATCAAATGCAGGACCTTAGGATTGCAAGAGAAGAACTTTACCTATTGCGCTATCTCCAAGCCACAGATGAACTCTCTTCTTTCTCTTAAATAATCTATTTCTTCATTCTTTAAGAGCTCTCTATGATAGGTTTTGATCATATTCCATGTCTCTCCCTCAGAGTCGTCTATATTTCCACTCTTTACCCTCACATCTCTATTGACCAAGCTATGAGTTTTTTAAAATCTCCATTCAGTCTAGTTTGTATTGCTCAACTACTCTTGGAAGTGAGGAATACCCTGGAGGATCATTGACCTCCCAAGGGACATGTCATTAATGAAAACTGACTCTCCTTCTTTCAGGAGTCATCGAACACCCATATCTCCTAAGCTAGTGAGGGGAATTCATGTCCATTCCTCCAACACCATGTAGGTATTTTATCCTGGCTTGAGTTTGTGTATCTTGTGCATGCTGTTAATTACTGCAAATTCTAATGTATAACTATCCAGCTGTGTTCATAAAACACTGTTCCTTAAAGTCATCCACCACCACTGGCTTTTATGATCTCTCTGCCTTCTTTTATAAACAGATCTCTAAGGATTCCATGTGTGGGTGTGCTTTGTGTATCCCATTTTGGATTGAGTACTTCACATCTCTTATTCATTGCATAAGGATCAGTAGAGGGTCTCTGTATAAATTGTCTTCTACTGGAATTGTCTGACGAGGGTTGAGAGATGCACAGATTTATAAAGGACATATGGAAACCTACAACTGTAGACATTTCCTAAAATATATACATTTATAAAAAGAATTTTAATGGAGTTATCTTACAAAAAGGGGATAGTACCCTGACAAGACATCAAATGTTAACAAATGAATATACACCAGTGTATATTCATTTCATTCATTTCAGTGGCTGGTTTTGTATGTCCACTTGACACAAACTGGAGTTATCATGGAGAAAGGAGCCTCCCTTGAGGAAATGCCTCCATGAGATCCAGCTGTAAGGCATTTTCTCAATTAGTGATCAAGAAGGGGAGTGAAGAGGACCCAGCCCATTGTGGATGGTGCTATCCCTGGGCTGGTAATCCTGGGTTCTATAAGAAAGCAAGCTGAACAAGTCAGTGGAAGCAATCCAGTAAGCAGCACCCCCTCACCCCCGTGGCCTCTGCATCATCTCCTGCCTCCAAGTTCTGTGCAAGTGCGAGTCCTGACTTCCTTTGGTGATGAAGAGCAATGTGGAAGTGTAAGCTGAATAAACCCTTCCCTCTCCAAATTGCTTCGTCATGATGCTTTGTGCAGGAATACAAAGCCTTACTAAAACAACCAGTTTCATGAATGGGTTACTTACTTTTGAGCAGTTGACCTGTAGGATTCCATAAACTTCCACGTGTTACAGATTGTTTCCCATACTCTTGGTTGACCTCTATAACTTAGTGGTAAGGCTGCATTGCTAAAGACAGCACATACTTAAGTCATATAGCATGAAGAGATCAAGCTGGCACTCATCTGGATCTTTCATCAGTACTTGCTATGGTTTATAGTGCTGGAAGATGCTATGCATGCTTTCTGAGAAGAAAGCGTCATTCACCTCACACAGCTGTGAACTCTGCAAGCACAATAGTGCCTGGCCTGAAAAGATAGGCCCAGTAATGCAATAGGGGTGCGAGTGTTACGGAGTAACAAACCACTTTATGTTTAGATCTAAGGCCTGCTCCATGAAATGAAACCTATAGCGGCCACCATTAATGGCACCATTAATAGGGCCAAGAACCCATGGCTAGAAACATCATAGGCCCTAGAGGAGGACTGAATACTGCTATTCTGCTGAATGGAGGTGGTACTAAAACCACTCCTAACAACTGAGCTTTCTTTTACAGAATGGGAACCGGGAAGACTCACTTAAACTCTTTGCCTACTTTCCATAGAATTATTAAGTTAGCTGTTCTCACATCATGCAATGAGAAATGCATTTTCTGGGGGTTAGAAAAGGAGTTTAACACTGTTCCTCATGCTAAATCATTATGCTTTCAATAAGGCTGGACAGCCTGGCAGAGTCATGTTAGTGTGCATGAGTTTTTAAATTTAATTAATTAATTAATTAATTTTTTTTTACTAGTGTGGATGATTTTATACCTAAGATCTTTGGTCAAAATTGGTTACCAGGATGGAGAAATGGCTAAGTGGTTAAGAGCATGTATTGGTTCCTAGCACCGTATTTGATACTTCACATTATCTGTAACTTCAGCTCTAAAGGTTTCAACTATCTGTTTTTGGGGTCAGCAGGCAACTGCACTTATACACACAAACCCACCCACAGACATACAAGTGTAAACATGATTTAAAAATTCAACTTTAAAAATTTGGTTCCTACCCAGATGTCCCTCAACAGAGGAATGGATACAAAAAAATTGGTATATTTACACAATGGAGTACTACTCAGCTATTAAAAACAATAAATATATGAAATTCCTAGGCAAATGGATGGATCTGGAGGCCATCATCCTGAGTGAAGTAACCCATTCACAAAAGAACTCACATAACATGTACTCNTTTTTTGTGTGTGTGTGTGTGTGTGTGTGTGTGTGTGTGTGTGTGTGTGTGTTTGTTTGGAGACTGGGTTTCATGTATACTAGACTGGCCTTGAAGTTGCCATGTTGCTAAAGATTTAACTCCTAGTTCTTCTGCTTCCAACTCCCACATAGTGGATTAAAGGTATATCTCTTCATTCTGGTTATGTCTGGGGGTGGAAAACAGGGCCTTGTGCATACTGTGCAGAAACTCTGCCAACTGAGTATAACAGGGCAGGGTGGAAGCTCTTCAGTCCACTTTATCCAGCGTGCTTTGAGCCCTGACCTGGTACCGCATGACCATGCATATTTCGTTTTACTTTTCAGGACGCTATCCTGTTAATCAAATCCCCTTTAAAAACTTAAAAGCATTGCTTTTCAATTTTTCTTACTATATTGAGAACATACAATAGCTCAGCAGACCAGTTTCAGCACACTTAATGGTGTTTTCTGCAGCCTGTGTCCTACTCCATGGGGCTGCACAGAACAAGTCAAGTCTCTTTATAGGGCAACAGCACTTTAGAGATTCAAAGACATCAACTGGGAAATTGTGGAGCCTAAAAAAAAAAAAAAAAAAAAAAAAAAAGCCAAACTGCACAGTTCATGTCTCTTCAGTGGCTCTCTGTGGTCTGGCTTGAGTTTCACCCTCTGGACCACACACTTCTTGGGTTTACTTTTGTCTCAATTTCTCTTGAACTCTGGAGAATCCAAAGGCATGTTCCTGAGCAGAAATGTCACCCCCTCTAGACTATGATCTTTTGGGTAAAGTGACCCCAGCTTTCAATCATTTTTCTGGCTGGCTAACACAGTCTACGAAAGTGCTGTGCCTTTTTCCTCAGTGTTAGTAAAGACTCTTTTTGTTGTGAGTTGATTTTAGAAGGCACACACATGTATCGTCATTCAATCTGATGTCGCCGTGTTAGATTCTGAACTTCCTGTGGAATTTTTCATTCTGATTGTTAACCAAAAATATGTGTTTCCTTTCTAACTTTCTAGTCCTAAACAATGCTGAATTGATTATGGCCCTTGTCTGAGATCCCAGGGGCCTTTTTTGATGCCAAGCTTAGGCTGCCTGTGGGCATGGTGGACATGCCACCCACGAGTCACTCACAGCATCTGTTTACACTGAGTCTTGGAGAAATCAAAGCCAGGTCACTTCTATAACTGCTTCATTTCCCCACAGTGCTTGCCCTCTCGCTGTGTGGTTTGCTTAGTTCTTGGTTTATCAGACTTTTAATACACATACGAGCTTCATGAGGAGAAATATTAGCCTGTATTTCTTCTTGCTGCTATGTCCCTGGCACCTCCAAAAGTGTCACACACAGAAATCATTTCATTTGCCAGTCAATTAGCTCATTTCCTTTTAGAATCTCTGTTGTACCCACTGCACTTCCTCAACCTCCCTAAAGGAACAGAAGTTCTTTTGATTCAGCTCATCACACAGGGAAGAATACCCCTTAACTTATATCTATTATTCCTAAGCAACACACACACACATACACACACACACACACACACACACACACTTGCACACACACTTGCATACACGCATGCATGCACACTCGGAGATATACACTCACCCAAAATATCCTAATAGTCCACTTTTTCCTAAAAACATTTCTTTTAGTTCTGTTTTTTTTTTCCTGGATAATTATATATTTGAGTCTCTTTTAACAATTAGATGGTTAGGACTATAGATATATATAAGAACCAGCAAGGAGATGTAGAGCCTATAGAAAACTAGGCTCTTCCAGGTGAAGCTCAAAGAGGGACAGGTGTAGTTTGAGTTCTAGCAGCTTCATATTGGATGTATGATTAATTAGCCGTTACTTAGTTTATTCTAGCCTCAGTTTCCTCATCTATGAAATGGGACATTAACACCAATGTACTTAATATGGGAATGGGAAGATTAAATGACAGAATGAGGCAAAGTCCAAATGTTCTAAATGTTAAAATATGTTCCATTTCCCTGACAAATTCCAACAGAAAAGTTGCTCATATCCTCTAGACAGATTCTCATTTAATATAGAAACAAATTGTGCTTCCAAACAGAGGCAACCAAATCAGCAGGTAGGATCAGACTTGGTATCACAGTAATAACCTCTGGCAGCATCAGCATCATTCTGAGACTCAAATGAAAGCCCCAGAAAACTTTCCCAGGATCATCAGTTGGCTGGTGAAAAAACAAAACAAAACAAAGCAAAACAAAACAAACAAAGAAACCCCATCAAAATAAATAATCACACACACACACAAAAGCTATAACCTTATTGTGTCGAAAAGTGTCAGAAAAAAAAAGAGATGTTCAGGTTTGAATTCAGTGAGTGGCACACCAAAGAAAGGGTGGGGTGGTGGTGGGAACTGGAGCCAGGGGACTTCCCTTCTCTCCCTGGCAGCTGACCCTGCTCTCCACACCCTCACAGGTCATGCTTGTTTCATGCATTTGCTATGTGTGCATTTCATATTCCTTCTTATCTCTCACTCTGCAGGTGTCACTAAACTGGGGTGAAACCACCTGTGCTCTCCACCATAATGCCAAAGTGGCAGGACAGCTGGAGCACGTGCTGTGGCTACTCACATGTCACCAACCCCCCAGGAAGCAATAAAAAGATCAAAGTAAGCCTGTATCTACCTGATGTAGTAGAAAGCAGGGCACAGGGAACCAGGGATTATGAGCAGAATGGAAAGGCAGAGGGAAGGTGGGCTTAGATGAAACCAAAAGAATTCTTAGAAAAGTGCAGGAGAGAATTGCACGCATGGGATGAGGGGAGCATCAATTATGCTGTAGGTCTGGGGGCCACGGAAAGCTTAGGTGACATCAATATGGTTATTAGGAGGGACTCCATAGAGGAAGCAGTAAGGACCATATGGGTTGGGCAGCTCCCAGGCAAAAGTAGCCTATGGAGTTACTAGGCTAGAGAGATGACCGAAGTCCTGGGAGAGGCACATTGGAGATTCTAGAAGCTGGGGACTCAGTGCTTAAAGCCAGGGAAGTCCCAGGGCAGTGGGACAAGATTGTGACACCATCACCATTTTTTTTCACTCGTTCATTGGCTCAGTTAGCAAACATTTATTTTTAAATTTTATTATTTTGTACCTTATGTGTATGAATGCGTTTCCTGCATGTGTGTCTATGAAGCACATGAATGCCTGGTGCCTACGGAGGCTGCAAAAGGGCAGTAGGTCGTCTGGAACTGGAGTTGTAAATGATTGTGAGCTGCCATATGGTTGCAGAGAATCAACTCTGGCTCCTCTGGAAGAGCAGACAGTAATGAGCCATCTCTCTAGCCTCTAGCAAGTATTATTAAGAAGCTGCTCCAGGGGCTGGAGAGATGGCTCAGCACGTCTTGCTGGAGAACTGAATCTGATTCTCAGCACCCAAGTCAGGGAGCTCACAACTGCCTGTAACTTCAGCTCCAGAGGATTATCCAAGGGTGCCTGTAAAGCACACACACACACACACACACACACACACACACACACACACACACCTTTTAAAAAAGAAGAAAGTGCTCTGGTCAGAGAGCTCTTTAATGAGGGCTATAGTTAAAAGTGACAAGCAGATAATGACCCTGGTGTGAGAGTAAGAATATGTGCTAGGGGGAGTGAGTCAGATTGCAACATAATGGATCAGCAAACAATCACCATAAGGCTAATGTCGGTCACTGAGGAAATTATCAGACCGTGTTGTTTCTGAGTAGGAGAGCTAACTGCCTGGAAGAAAAGTATCTAGGTGATTTGATTTACCCTTGGAGGTGAGGAAGGGCCTTTCCAAGGAAGTGACACTTAATTTGAAGTCAGAGTGCTAGACAGAGCAGTTGGCCAAGCAGAGATGGTACATGGGGCACAAGGGACACTACACACCTGTCAAATGGAGCAAGGAATAAGCTCTAAATAANAGGAGAGCTAACTGCCTGGAAGAAAAGTATCTAGGTGATTTGATTTACCCTTGGAGGTGAGGAAGGGCCTTTCCAAGGAAGTGACACTTAATTTGAAGTCAGAGTGCTAGACAGAGCAGTTGGCCAAGCAGAGATGGTACATGGGGCACAAGGGACACTACACACCTGTCAAATGGAGCAAGGAATAAGCTCTAAATAAAGCAAATAAAGAAACCAACCAATGTGGGGTAGAGGAAAGGTGGGTTAGAGGATTGGAATTAAATGTAGGGTGCACTCCTGAACACCCTGACCAAAACAACGTAAGAGAAGAAAGGTGGTTTTTTTTTTTTTTTTTTTTTTTTTTTTACCAGTGCAGGAACTCAAGCAGAGACTCAAAGCAGAAACCTTGAACGAAGGCTGCTTACCGGCTCTCAAACATACTTAAGCTTAGTAAGTTTTCTTAGACAGCCAAGATCACCTACCCAGGGAGCAGACTCCCCACACCAGACTGGGCCCTCATATATCAATTAGCAATTAAGATAACCACCCATTGTATGACCATATACCAATACAATCTGGGCAACTCTTTAATCTGGACTTCTTTATCAGATGATTCTAGACTGTCAAGTTGACCATTAAAACTAAGACAGAAAAAAAAAGGAAAAGGAAGGAAAAAAGGAAAAGGAAGAAGCAGGGAATTCATTACTCTGTCATGTGAATGGTCTAGGAAGGGGTGCTCGTAGCCTCTTTTTGCATGTTGCAATGAAGATGGGGAGATAAAAGAAAGTACAATGTAAGAAGGAAGTATAAAGCCATTTGGGACCATTTTGACACAAGAACAAGGAACGTGTGTAGAACTGAGGTTCTCAAACATCCATCATTACAGAACTCGGACTATAACCTGCTTTGGAATAAATGTTTGAGAAAATATAATTGATATGAGTTTTTTTCCTTGCTTGTTATTAAGAAAACAAATGCTGATGAGGATGTGGTGGAAAAGTGATACCTTTATTTGATGCTGATGTGGGAATCTAGTAAAGCCACCATGGAAATCAAGAACTACCATAGGATCCAGCAATAGCATCTTGTGTTGGACCCCAAAGGACCCCAAGTCAACACACCACAGAGGTACTTGCTTATTCACATTTATTGCAGCACTATCCCCAATAGCCAGGAAAATAAACCAGTCTAGCTATTTATCAATAGATGGCTAAAAAAGTAAACTGTGGTCTGCCAACCCAATGGAATTTTACTCAATCATAAAAAAGAACAGAATCATATTGTTTTCAGGAACATGGGTATAACTGGAGATCATGATGTTAAATAAAAAACCAAACAAAGAAAGTAAATATGTATGTATTTTTCTCTCATAAGAAGATGTTATATCATCATACCTGTCTATGTATCACCTATTTTACCAAAAAAGTCAGAGAACTATTTGGGGACTGGCAAGAAAAGAAGACAAGATCAGAGAAATCAGTGCATCAAGGGGACAAATAAAAGCCAAAGACAATTTTACATTTTACATATATATATATATATATATATATATATATATATATATATATATATATACAATTTTACAATTTTACATTTATATATGTATATATATACAACTTACACACATACACACATACACACACACACACACATATGAAAATGTCATAATAAAACCCATTATTTGTAAATTAAATAAGACCTAAAGACATATGTACTCATTCTGGATTAGGATAAGTTACACATTCAGTGGTTGGTGCCCTTGAGAGAGACAGCTACATAGAGAAGACAGGTTGAAGACAGGCAGAAGAGAGAGTACTGTGTGAAAGTTACAGAGTTCCAACGTGGCCCACAGGCCCCAAGAGCTAGATAGGTGTAGACCTGTGTGTCTCTCAGAGCTTCCAGAAGGGACCCATCTTTGCTTGTATCCAGCCTCAGACTTCTGGCTAGAACTGTGAGAGAATCATATTACGCTGTTTTAACCCAGGCTTGTGGTCAAGTTGATTATGGTAGCCACAGGAAGCCAACAGAGGAGGGAAGAAGAAATCAAGATCAGACCCACAAGCATGCAATTGTAGTACCATTTTCTGAGAAGAAGACTAGGGGGAGAAGATGGTTGTCTACAGCTGGTCTTGTCTTCTGGAGGAGGCAAAGCAGAAGAAGGCCATGTGAATCGGCTTGCAGACCCAGGTGGGGCAGTGGTAAGGGAGCCTACACCAGGAATGTTGCTGAAAGGAGAGACTGATGGGGACCAGGGGTTCCTGTTTCTTCCTTCTTCCCCATTTGGTACCACAGACACTGTGTCCTCTCAGAATTCATGTGCTATACTGCAAGCAACATCTGGGCATTAAAAGCTGTCAATAGCACCCAAATCTGACCTTAATGAGCCTTTTGTCGATTACTGACATCAATGACCAACTGTTGTCCCAGAGTTTCTTAATTTTCCATTCAAGAACACCTTTGCCACATCACCAGAAGGAATCACCTTACTGTAATATGGTATTTATAAGCATGTCAAGGCATTTTAGTATAATTTTTTTTCTAGACTGAGGAATCTATGACAAACTTCTCAAATCATTAAGGCATGTGCTTCTTCCTCTCCATGTGAGAGCACCCGGATAAAATCAGAAAACTTGTTCAGTTCTGTGTGAATGGCTTATACGTTTTCAAGTTTCAGCCGGCAACCCTAGCATGTGCTGACATATTTTGTAGGTTTTGGTTTCTGTGGTTAGAAAGCATCTAAGAAGCTGCAGATAATTACCTCTTGGACAGCCGCTTAAGCTGCTCTCACTGCTTGAAAATCCCCCCCCCCAGCCTACCTTGTTCCACCCATCCCAGCCTCCCCATCCTTCAGGATGCTGCCTTAGGCTCCCACCTCTGGGGCTGGTGCAGGTAAGAGCACATGTTGAGTGTGCAGAGTTCAGTTCTCAGCACCCACATCCATCCGCTCATTCCCAACTGACTGTCTTAAACTTTAACTGTAGGGAATCCAACTCCCGTTAGCTCTGTAGGCAACAGCACTTATGTACAAACCCACACAAGGTAAACACATAGATGCAGGGTTTGAAAAGTCTTTTAAAAAGATTCCCATTTCTCTAAGTGCAGCCTCTTTAGTGGCATACAGGATGGGATGGGAGGAGTCTGGAGGAGCAGGCAGCGCCCAGACATATTGACTTCCCCCACATGGTGATTGCAACACCTCTCTGCATACATTCAGCTCTGAGTACTGTAGCTCCCTCCATCTCATTCCTGCATCCTAAGCATCCTGACCTATACTGTCTTCACTGCTACCTCCCTGTAGGCATGACCACTCAGTGATTACATGTTCAATGCAGCGGGATGGGTTCACATTTAAAGAGAGATGGATAGAGGGTGCTCATGTAATTGTGAGTTGGGAAGTGGTTTTCTTTCCTTAAATGCTTGCTTTGACGGTGTCCTGCCAAAATCACATAGATAGAACTTTCTGCAGCTGGGCCTTGTTTTTCAAGGTAGCTTCTTGCCTCCTTCTTCATTATAACTTACCTTCTATTGATCTTTATTCCTTTATATTTTATTTTGTATGTATGTATGTATGTATGTATGTATGTATGTATGTATGTATGTATGTAACAGGTCTCAGGCTGACAGCAAATTCTATGTAGCTAGAGTAGAACCTGGAACTCAGCTTTCTGCCTTCACCTCTTTGGGCTGGGAATGCAGCACCACACCAGCACACGGGGATTATGAGACCCTTAGGATGGAAGCCAGGGCTTTGTGTATGCTAGGCTAGCACTGCACCAAGTGAGCAAGAGACTCAGCTGGAAAATCCTCGCTGTTCAGTCACTGCCAAAACTTTCCCTCAGCTCCCAGCCATGTCTTCTTGGGTCAAAATTCAGCTTGTTTCTAGGCCACAGTTTTCCTAAGTGTGGTTTCTCTGCCTTGTCTAGACACTTAGGTTACCTTCAAGAAAATACTTTCAGGTTTCATCCGTTCTCGGAGACTCCTGCTTGCTGTAGTTTGCTCTTGGCTCAGTCTAGGCTTTGAAAAAATATTTCTTTTGTATTCATGTGTCTGTGTGAATGTGTGCCACAAGAGTGTGAGGTCCTTAGAGTTCAGAGAAGAGGATTAGATCTTCTGGAGATGGACTGTGAGGTCGTTGTGAACTGCCTAACCTGGGTGCTTGGAACCAAACTTGGTTCCTCTAGAGGAGCAGCAAGTGCACTTAGCTGCTGAGCTATTTCCTCAATCTCATCTGTGTTTCTAAAAGGGGACATTTCTTACCCCATTGGCAGTAGTATAGAGAGAACCTAAATCCTAGAAGTCTTATCTCCTCTCTAGAGAGACAGCAGGTTAGTAAAAGATACACTCCCATTCAGCTCATTTGCGCCTTAGATTTCATGCAAACTTGGCTTTTGAGCACAGAAGGATCTGTGCTTCGTAGACTCATTTCCTGAAGCCGCTGGAGTTAGGAGAGACTCCATCCATGTAATGATTTGGAAAGCATCATGGGTGTAATGGCTGACCTCAGGGGCGGGAGGGTGGGGAGGAGTGCAGGGGAGGGGTGGGGAACATTTTTGAAGAGGCGAATGACTCTTTGCCAAGTTGCACCAAGCAGAAAAATCAAGTGCATCCTTCTTCAACCCACTTTAACCGGCCATGTGTACCTCACACAGAATGTTTTACTGTTATAACTTAAACTACTTTACCGTGACACCACTGAGTGCCAGAGCCCAGACACCTTCAGAGACCTTTGGGTCTCACATTTCCCAGGATGAGGGACTAGGCTCTGATGGTGCTTGTGGGGCCGTATCTAGATGCAGCATCAAATGTCTATTCCTGTAGGTAGAAAATTTCAGTTTTCATATCCCAGCTTTTGTTTGGGCTTGAGAGAAAGGTTGCAGGATTTTTTTTTTCCTTTTTCCTTTCCATTACCCTCATCTTTATTTGTCTATTTGTGTATACATGAAGCTGGAGCAAATGTCAGGGCCAAAACTTTCTCCATTGCATCCCGTGAGGTGTGCTTTGTAATTCTTCTGTTGTCAGATGTTAGCCATGCCCACTCCCCCCCTCCCCCGCCCAGGTTAAATGTTTACACGTGAGAAGAGATATTCACTTCTGGTTAAGGCAATATAAGATTCGCTCTCGTACAATATTTACATAAATAAAACTATAAGATAATAAGAAAAAAACCCATAGCTGGTACTGAGACTTATAGACTTTATCTGTGGAGATCCCAGGATGAAAAACGATCTGGTCTCTGTTCCTTGAAAGTTACAGGTAGATGAAGTCAGTGAGGATCTGGGTACTTTTCTGTTTGGGTTGTGACAGTCTTGAGCAATGTTTGAAATCTTTTTTTTAAACTGTTTTACAGTTGCATATTTACCATTACAAGCACTTCAAACCCTTTGGGAAGTGGATTGCATGCCCATCCTAATGAGGGAGTCTGTAAACTAAGGTCAGTCCTGTTGAACTTTCATCTGCATCTTCCTAGAATTATTTCCACCAAACCTGTGAATGATTTAGTCCTTCCTTTTGGTGATTAACTACCAGGGTATGAAGGACTCAGTGGGAAGCAACTGAAGGCTGGGATACATCCAGCACCGCCTTGCGGCTGGCAGTTGCACACGAGCCTCTCTCTGTCTCTTCAGATAACAGGTCTGCTGGATGGAACTGGCCAGAGCCTGTCCACCAAATGCTTCCATGGCTTTTGTAGGACTATGGCTGGATGCTTCTCTTGAAAGCTTGCAGACCCTGTGACCGTGAAGGGCAACTGTTGTCACAGCTAAGATGGGACAGGTGATGTTGTCTTCAGGAGTCTCTACCCTTTGGTTGCCACTTTAGCTCTCATTTCTTCAAATCAAAAGTGGAAAAAAAAAGATACTGGGCTCTGGTGAACATCTGGGTAGCATATTGGCCAAAGGGATCTGTTTCTCTTTTTCTCTTACAGTAAGGAAACCATCCTCTGTTCTTGGGAAGATGATTAATGATCACACACATAAAGCCAAAAAACTACATTGCTCTCTCTCTCTCTCTCTCTCTCTCTCTCTCTCTCTCTCTCTCTCTCATTCCTACCTGTGGACAGATAACTTCTTCCTGTGCAGTTGCAGCAGCACATTTTACATTCCAGGAACCTCCCCAGCCTGTGGATTGTGCTGATGGCTTTCCCCTTTGGCGCACTTGAGCAATTTTTTTCTGGTAGACAAAAGAGAAAATTCTGAAACCCAAGAGTCTGCCTTTGTCCTCCTCTTCATTTTCACCCCTGTTTCTGTTCAGCAAAGGCAAACCACAGCCCAGACAGGAAGGTACGTTCACAAGTGTGTGGTGACCTGTCGGACTGAGTTGACTCATGACTGAGGTCAGGGTCACCTCCTGTGGCCACCTGACTTCCGACACGACAAAGAGAACAGATTTGGCTGTCATCCCCCCATTCCCACCCTTCCTGTAATGGCTCCAAGCCTTTCAGTTTCCTCTTACATTCTCTTGGTCCTTGAAGCATCACCTGTGCATCGAGGTGTAGGATCTGAGGTCTTGGTGTGGTAGTCTAATGTCACCAGCAGAGCATCTTCTTTGCTCTACCTCAGCCCCCCAATTCCTGACTCCTACTTCCATATTCTTTCAGACAACTTTCCTTTCAGTTTGTGTTTATCCCCACTCATGTGCCTTGTGTGTGTATGTGTGTGTGTGTGTGTGTGTGTGTGTGTGTGTGTGTGTGTAAGTTTATGCAGAGAACAGAGGTCAACATCTGGCATCTGGTACCTTCTTTGATCACTCTCTACCTCAGTTTTTTTGAGACAGGTTCTCTCACTGAACCTGAATCTCAGCAATTGAATTAGACTAGATGTCCAATGGTCCTTCGTCTCTGCCCCTCACCCCCATGCAGGGATTAATGGTGTGTATCATTACCACATCTGGATTTTTATGTGGGTGCTGGGGATTTCAATTTAGGTTCTTATGCTTCTGATTTTACCTACTGTGCCATCTCCTCAGCTCCATAGTGTTTATTTATTTATTTATTTTAAACATTTTATCTTTTTCAACTTCTGAACACCGGACACCTCTATCCCCATCTTAACCTTGGCCTATAGGAACATAATCTCTTCCATGTTTGTGTCTCTATTTTTGTATCTCTCTACCCTCTATTAAGTTGTTACATTAAAGCATCCCCTCCTCCTCTCTCTTCCCCAGGCAAGGTTTGCTAAGGGGGCTTCACATTTTTCTGAAACCAGATAGATCAGCAGAGAGATATGGCCCTCAACCACCATCTCTCTTTTTAGAACTTGGCTGACATTATACACAATCACAACACAGGGCAGAGATGGCAGCAGTATAAACAGGCATCTAATGTATCCATGGGGAAGGTGTGTTGCCACCACACTACCAGCCGGCAATTAAATATGTATCAAATGATTAAAAAAAAAACACCTTCTCTTCTCCTGGGCTCATACTTCCAGTAGTTCATTCTTCCACATCCAGAATAGACAGAAATGGCACAGGCACCTATAAAATTTGCTACACTCAGTGCAGAATAGATAGAAATGGCACATGCATGTATACAATTTGCTACACTCAGTGCAGTGCAACATGATGCTGGTTTGGATCCTGGAACAGCACACCATGGGTGGGAAACCTAATAAAATCAGAACAAAGTATCAAAGTTCTGTTTTCCATCGTCAGGGCTGTACTATGGAAAGGTGAGGTGCTAGCACCAGGAACAGCTGAGAAAGGCACTCTTTCCTGTGACCTGAAAATAATTCTGAAACAAGTGTTTGTTAAAATGCTTTTCTGATAGGATTTTCTCTGCAGCCCTACTTGAAAAAGAAAAAAAAAATAGGAAAACAACTGGCCACCCAGATGTTTCTAAAGTGATTTTGATGCCTCCCCGATGAGATAGCAAGTCAGCTCAGTGGTGGTTTTTGAATCATATTTAATAAGAAGGTACTTATGATAGTTTAAGTAAACTAGAGACCTGTAGAATATTATATTATATTATATTATATTATATTATATTATATTATATCATATTATTAAAATTGATGCTCATAGAAAATTAAAGAGTGTTCTGAGATAATAGGATGAATGGAGATTTTTTTTTAACTGTGCATATCTGCTACTTTCTGGCTTACAACTACAGACAAGGAAGTTAGCTAATGCTTCCTCATCTGAAAATGAAAAAAGGAAGATTAAAATTTATAATATTTTAGCCAGGCGTGGTGGCGCACACCTTTAATCCCAGCACCCGTGAGGCAGAGGCAGGTGGATTTCTGAGTTCGAGGCCAGCTTGGTCTACAAAGTGAGTTCCAGGACAGCCAGGGCTATACAGAAAAACTCTGTCTCAACACCACCCCCCCCAAATTTATAATATTTTGAGCTCACCTATATATGTATCAACATGCAGGTATAGGAATATATATAAAACCTTGAATATGTATGTGCTTGCCATGAACCTTGAACCTTGTGTTGGTTTGACAGTACATTATTTAGTTTAATTTTTATTTATAAAAATCGTCAGTCAGATTGTCCTGACACAGGCTTGCCAGTGACAGACTGAGCTCTGAGAATCAAGCTCAGATGTCCACATATAAACTGTTAGTTTTGAGTAAGGTGAGGTCTCCCCAAAGGATCCGAATGACTCACATGCTTACATTAGTCCTGACCACAAGTAAACTTGGCATGCACAAACACCACTTAGAATCTGTCCATCAGGAAGGAGCTGCTATAGAGAGGATTTGGTGAGAAGAGAGTGACAAGGGACCCACCTCCATGTCATCTCAGCAGTTTCATGTCTGTCACTCTATCAGGTTGACCTCAGTTTTCCTTTTGCTCTAGTGAGTATGTCTCATAATGGGACAAGAAGCATCATCCTGTTAACCTGTCTGGTATCATTAAACATGAGCTCACCTGGTTATTTCCCCAGCTCTAATCAAGACCCACAACAGAGGCTCCACTGACTTGGCTTTGCACACTGCTTGTCCAAGGCTGGTCAGGCTGACACAGCAGCCATTGTCTTGACAATGGCTTTCCTCACTGGGAGTGAGCAGATTTGACAAGTCCTCTGATGAATGTCCACATGTGTTAGTGAGTGAGTCAATGGTCTGGGTCTAAGCAAATTTATAACTCTGACAAGGAAGATTTTTATGAGCCTAAGAATGGAAGGCACAGACTGTAGACCCTGCTAATTGCTCAAGATAATGACTCCCTTCAGACCTTGTTGGGTCGTTTCTTTCTTCTGACTGCTCCAAGTATCATTTTCCCTAGAATGTGTGGCAGACTCATTTGCTTTATGGTATCCACCCTGACCATTCATATCGTATTGAGAAGGCCTGGCTGGTCCCTTGGTAATGTAGCTGAGCCCCCAAAAGGTGTGAGCTTTTCAGCATCATGGTCAAAATACTGACATGTGAGGACCCTGTGCACTGGCCCTTTAGGGCTGACTAATTGAGAGTGCTGGTGACCCTTCATGTCTACTGTTCATCAGGGCTTGTTGTAGCTGGCAAACCATGAGGATTTGAGTCAGCAGATTTTGTTTAAAACCTTTTGGGCTAATTATCTAGGTGACCTTGCATGAGTCAGCTTTTCGGCCTCATTAACAATAAAATTAAAGCTAACAATACTTACCACACAGTGTGGCTATGAATTTAGTCACTAAAAAAATTTTTTTTACGTGTTATTAATCCTCGTGAATCATAATTCAGATGTGTGTCTATGTGTGCTATGATATTTCTGAAATGTGAAAAGATTAGAGGTTTTTTGTTGTTGTTGTTCTAAAAAGTGGAACTGTAATCTAACTGGCTAGTATGCAATGTGTAGAGATACATCCATTTTTAAAGATTTATTTTAAATATGTATTATGTGTGTGTGGTGGTGGGTATGTACTCCTGAGGCAAGGTCTTGTGTAGGCCAGAGAGGACATTAGTTTCCTCAGAGTTGGACTTACAGACAGCTGTGAGCTGCCCAGCATGGAAGGTTCTCTGTAAGAACAATAGGCTTTTTTTGTTTTCACTTTTAAAGTTAAATTATTTTATTTATTTACATTCCAAATGTTGCCCCCTTTCCTAGTTCTCCCCCCCCCAGAGTTCTTCACCTTATCCTCTCTCCCCTTTGCCTCTGAGAGGGTGCTCCCCCACCCACCCACATCTCCCCCCCCCATCCCCCCAGCACCCCCCTTCTCTGGGGCATCAAGTCTCTATAGGATTAGGTGCATCCTCTCCCACCGAGGCCAGGCTGTGAATCCATTCCTCCAGCTCCTACTCCAGTTTTTAAAGAGCTGACAAGTTATAGTGCCTCCCAACTTTACAATTGAATATATAATTAATATTAATACTACCATTACTTGTTTTTGTGCTAAACACTGTGCACCCAAATGACATTTCAAAATGAGGTTTAAAGATACAATTTTACAAAGAGAATTCCTTTGCCACCATAGTTCCAAAGCCTTGCCTGAGGCCTCTTCAACCAAAGGCTAGGGAGTTCTTATGAAGATGTTTTCCTTCTTTGTAACCATGTCGAGTTCCTGCTCTTTCCTGTATCCTTCTGAGAAAGATGGGTTCAGTTGCTGTTATGACACTTGACACAGCAGGAGAAAGGTCTTCTTCACCATGTGGCTTCTGGTGCATCTTTTTAGGGCTCTGTACCTCCAAAATCCCTACAAAGAATGTGAAAAAATGTGAAAATGGAACACTGAAGGTGGACACGTCTGTAAACTAAAATCCCATTCCTGTTATTGAATTCTCCCTTTTCCCTAACAAAACTGTAACACACTAAATAATCGAAGTTGTTTCCAGGACTGACACACTAGTGAGCAAGAGGCCACCATCTTGCTGGGCCTTTGGGGCTTGGACATCTCCGTTCTCAGAACACTCTCTGCTGGTGGAAGCAACTTCTCCTTTTCTGGAAGAGCCCTACTGCTGCCTCTTTCTATAAGGAGGAATATGCCTTTCTGCCTGCCCTTGTTTTTGGCTCTTCCTACTTCAGTGACTCCAGAAAACGCTTGCCTTCTTCAGCTATGGTGCAACCTCAGGTTTCCGAGTTAACTGTCCTGTTCTCTATCATACTTTCCCCCACCTCATTGATTTCCTCTACTCTTCTTAGCATGGGACACTTTCTCAACTCTTCAGTACCCTGACTGATCTACAGATATATGGGTACTGATGGAGAGCCATCTCTCGGTCTTTCATTTATATTTCAGTGAAGACTGGCTGGTATAGATGGAACAGTATATAATTATTATAGCAATGTTGACAAGTGGGTGCAGGTATTGTCCACTTGTTTAGAGAGAAGGGGACAGAGGCACAGAGTGTTGGTAACTTCCTCTGGGAGTTGAACTCGAACACAGACATCTGCCCTACTATTTTGTCCTATGTGAAACTGTCTGTGTGTCCTTGGGCTGATGGGAACAGGAGATTGTTGACATTGTTCCTTCATTAGTAGGTTCCATTACTGCCATGTACAAAGTTTTCATCCTCCTTGAAAGATCAAGTTATGTCTTTCTTGATCTTTGTCTCCCCACCACCATGTCTCGTGAGGGATGGAATGATATAGTGTCTGCCTCTCCTAGCAGAAATTTATATGAAGGGAACTTTAAAATGTCTGACCTATTTTCTGGGTCACAGTATATTCTAACTTATTTCTGATTTAGACTTTTCAACGTTAGATGACAGTGGTCCTTTAGGCAAGAAAATCTTGTTATAGTATTTAAAAATATTTTGTAAAATGTGTTTTCGTGCTTTGCCTGCATGTATGTCTATGTCTCATGAGCACACAGTACTGGCAGAGTTCAGAAGAAGTATTCAGACTTCCTGAAACCAGAGATATATATGGTTGTTAGCTGCTATCCAGGTGCTGAGAACTGACCCTAGGTCCTCTCTAAGACACTTAAGTGCTCTTAACCAGAAAGCCCGTCTCTCTAGCTCCATAATCAGTTGTTTCTATACTGATTTAGTTAGAGTTTTATTGCTGTGAAGAGACACCATGACCAAGGCAACTCTTATAAAGGATAACTGGTTTACCGTTTCAGAGGTTTAGTCCATTATCATCATGATAGGAAGCATGGCGGTGTGCAGGCAGACATGGTGCTAGAGGAAGCTAAGAGAGTTCTACATCATGATCTACAGGCAGCAGAAGGAGCCTGTGTGCTACAGGAGACTTCGAAGCCTACATCCATAGTGACACATTTCCAACACAACCACATCTTCTTCAACAAGATTATACTTCCTAATAATACCACTCCCTATGGACCAAGCATTCAAACACATGAGTCCTTGGGGGCCATACCTGGTCAAACTACCACATATTTCATGGGGATATTTTAAAGAAAATGGATTCTAGTGATCTGGCCAGATGTGTTTCAGATCTGTTCTATAATTTTCTTTAGTCTTTTTCAGAACACAGGGCACTTACAAGGAGGCTAGCCTAGTCTTTTCTGTTTTTTAATTTGTCTATCTTTTGTTACTATTATTATTCATTTTTATTGTAAATATTCATTGTACATTGAATATATATTGTGTGTACATATATATGTTGTATATAATGCTAGGTTACCTAAGGCCATTTTCATACAGGTATATATTGCTCCTTATGCTTCTACACTTTCCTCTTCTCTGTCCTTATTACATTTGTCCCCCAGTCTGTTTCATATATTCTTTCATATCATAAATACTCACATGGTTTTAAGTATCTGTATAAAATATGGAACCATGTGTGACAAAATGCTGCTGCTTGTTGGAGACTGGCTTAATTTCTTTAATGTGATTATTTCCATTTCAGTTGTCCTGCATATCACAAAACTTCATTCTTTATGGTTGAAAGCAATTCCATTGTGCACATAGACCACGGGTTAGCTCAGTTTCTTAAAACTTAGGTAAAGTTTTTCATTGTAGGGATGGAAAAACAGGATCCCAGTGATTCCTGAGAGGTGTCAAGTGTTTCAGCATGCCTCCTTCTTCTGGTCCCATGCCCCAATTTGTCTCTTGCTACCAGAGACTCCTTATTTGGTTCTCACTTCTGCTTCTCCATGGAATACCTCTCCATCTTTTCTTCCTGATGAAATCCATCTTGTTTAAGAAGGCTAGTATAAATAACCCTTCTCATTTGAAACCTTCTATTTCTTTTCTGGACTGTCTCTCGCCTCTGGTTTCCTGCTGCATGCAATCTGTGTCTCTTCCTTCTTACAATTATTCCAATTTAGTTCTTCTGATAATTACATATGTATAGATACATTTCTCAAGTTCACAAAGCAGACCTTCATCTTGGTGAGTGCAAAACTCAGCAGAAGTTTGTGCAGCTATGTGCTCTAATGACTCAAGACTTAAAAAAATGAAATAATTATAAGAAATAACTCAAACAAAATCTTATTTATAGAAGAGTTTGCTGTTAAAAAACCCCTGAAGTATAGATAAAGAAAATGTAATATATCTACTCAGTGACATACTACTCAACTATTAAAAACAAAGACATCATAAAATTTGCAGACAAATGGATAGAACTAGAAAATATCGTCCTGAGCAAGGTTAACCTAGACTCAGAAAGACACGCATGGTATGTTCTCACTTAGAAGTGGACATTAGACATAAACTACAGGCTGATCATGCTACAATTCACAGATCTAAAGAAACTAAATTATTAGGAGAGTGCAAGGGAAGAGGCTTGACTCTCACTCAGAAGGGAAAATAAAATAGATCTTGGAGGCAGATGGAGGCAGGGACTGGATGCGGGAGGAGATGAGGAAGGGAATGGGAATGGGGATCAGGTATGAGGAGGGCAGGAGAGGCTGGGAGACAGAACAGAAATCAGTGTGGGGGGAATCTCTGGGACTAGCTCTAGGATGTGGGAAGTTTCTGGGAGTCTATGGGGGACAACCCTAGCGGCAACTTCTAGCAATAGGGAATATGTAGATTGAAGTGGCCACCTCCTGTAGCCAGGAGGGACTTCCATTACAACCCACTCATAAAACCTTCAACCTAAAACTTGTCCTGCCTACAAGATAGACAGAGATATAGATGGATCAGAGACTAAAAGAATGGCCAACCAATGACTAGCCCAACTTGAGCTCCATCCCACGGGAGAGAGTCAACTTCTGACACTATTAATTTTACTCTGCTATGCTTGTAGACAGAAGCTTAGAATAACTGTCTCCTGAGAGGTTTCATCTAGTAGCTGATGGAAACAGATGCAGATACCCACAGCCAAAAATCAGGTGGAGCTTGGGGAGTCTTATGTAAGAGTGGAAAAAAGGACTGAGCAAGCTGAAGGGGTCAAGAATACTGAAAGAAGACCTACAGACACAACAAACCTGGGACCACGAGGGCTCCCAGAGGTTGAACCACCAACCAAAAAGCATGCAGGGGCTGGACCTAGGCCCTCTACATATTTGTAACAGATGTGCAGCTTGGCCTTTGTCTGGATTCCCTAGCTGAACTGCCTGTTTGGACCATCCTGAATGGGAGAAGATTCACTTAGTCAGGATGTGACTTGATGCCCCAGTGTGGGGCGATGCCCAAGGGGGCTGGAGAAGGGGAGGAGATAATGGAAGGAGAGATTTGTGATGGAGGGTGGAACTGAGAGGGGAGGAGGGATGGGGCGCTGTGATCAAGATGTAAAATGAATAAATAAATAAATAAAATAATAATAATAAAATGTGTTGTGGCAACGATAAAAAGGGAGTCTTTTGTAGAAAGTCTGCATTTGAATTTGAATTTCTGGAGTCTGGCTTCTTGAGCTCTTTGTATATATTGGATATTAGTCCCTTATCAGATTTAGGATTGGTAAAGATCCTTTCCCAATCTGTTGGTGGACTTTTTGTCTTATTGACAGTGTCTTTTGCCTTACAGAAGCTTTGCAATTTCATGAGGTCTCATTTGTCATTTTTGATCTTACAGCACAAGCCATTGCTGTTCTGTTTAGAAATTTTCCTCCAGTGCCCATATCTTTGAGGCTTTTCCCCACTATATTCTCTATAAATTTCAGTGTCTCTGGTTTTATATGGAGTTCTTTGATCCACTTAGACTTGAGCTTTGTACAAGGAGATAAGAATGGATCAATTCCCATTCTTCTACATGATAACTGCCAGTTGTGCCAGCACCATTTGTTGAAAATGCTGTCTTTTTTCCACTGGATGGTTTTAGCTCCCTTGTCAAAGATCAAGTGACCATAGGTGTGTGTGTTCATTTCCGGGTCTTCAATTCTATTCCATTGGTCTACCTGTCTGTTGTTATACCAGTACCATGCAGTTTTTTCACAATTGCTCTGTAGTACAGCTTGAGGTCAGGCATGGTGATTCCACCAGAGGTTCCTTTATTGTTGAGAATAGTTTTTGCTATCCTAGGTTTTTTATTATTCCAGATGAATTTGCAAATTGCCCTATCTAACTAAGTGAAGAATTGAGTTGGAATTTTGATGGGGATTGCATTGAATCTGTAGATTGCTTTCGGCAGGATAGCCATTTTAACTATATTAATCCTGCCAATCCATGAGCATGGGAGATCTTTCCATCTTCTGAGATCTTCTTCAATTTCTTTCTTCAGAGACTTGAAGTTCTTGTCATACAGATTTTCACTTCCTTAGAGTCACACAAAGGTATTTTATATTATTTGTGATTATTATGAAGGGTGTTGTTTCCCTAATTTCTTTCTCAGCCCGTTTATCCTTTGTGTAGAGAAAAGCCATTGATTTGTTTGAGTTAATTTTTTTGTTTGTTTTTTTTCGAGAACAGGGTTTCTCTGTATAGCCCTGACTGTCCTGGAACTCACTTTGTAGACCAGGCTGGCCTCGAACTCAGAAATCTGCCTGCTTCTGCCTCCCAAGTGCTAGGATAAAAAGGCATGTGCAACGACCTGGCTTGAGTTAATTTTATATCCAGCTACTGCACTGAAGCTGTTTATCAGGTTTAGGAGTTCTCTGGTGGAATTTTTAGGGTCACTTATATATACTATCATATCATCTGCAAATAGTGATATTTTGACTTCTTCTTTTCCAATTTGTATCCCCCTGATCTCCATTTGTTGTGGAATTGCTCTGGCTAGGACTTCAAGAACTATATTGAATAGGTAGGGAGAAAGTGGGCAGCCTTGTCGAGTCCCTGATTTTAGTGGGATTTGTTTCAGTTTCTCTCCATTTAGTTTGATGTTGGCTACCGGTTTGCTGTAGATTGCTTTTATTATGTTTAGGTATGGGAATACTGAATGGCTGAGAAGCACCTGAAAAAATTTTCAACTTCTTTAATCATCAGGGAAATGCAAATCAAAACAACCTTGAGATACTACCTCACTCCAGTCAGAATGGCTAAGATCAAAAATTTAGATGACAGCAGATGCTGGAGAGGATGTGGAGAAAGAGGAATACTCCTTCTTTGTTGGTGGGATTGCAAGCTGGTACAACCACTCTGGAAATCAGTCTGGAGGTTCCTCAGAAAATTGTACATAGTTCTACCAGAAGATCCAGCAATACCTCTCCTGGGCATATACCCAGAAGATTTTCCAACTGGTAATAAGAACACATGCTCCACTATGTTCATATCAGCCTTATTTGTAATAGCCAGAATCTGGAAAGAACCCAGATGTCCCTTAACAGAGGAATGGGTACAAAAAATGTGGTACATTTACACAATGGAGTACTACTCAGCTATTAAAAACAATGAATTTATGAAATTCTTGGGCAAATGGATGTATCTGGAGGATATCATCCTTAGTGAGGTAACCCAATCACAAAAGAAGTCACTTGATATGCACTCATTGATAAGTGAATATTAGCACAGAAACTTAGAATACCCAAGATACAATTTGCAAAACACAAGAAAATCAGGAATAATGAAGACCAAAGTGTGGATACTTCATTCCTCATTAGAACAGAGAACAAAACACCCATGAAAGGAGTTACAGAGACAAAGTTTGGAGCTAAGACAAAAGGATGGACCATCCAGAGATACTCCCCCCCCCCCGATCCATCCCATAATCAGCCACCAAACACAGACACTATTGCATATGCCAGCAAGATTTTGCTGAAAGTACCCTGATATAGTTTTCTTCTTTGAGGCTATACCAGTGCCTGGCAAATACAGAAGTGGATGCTCACAGTCATCTATATGATGGAACACAAGGCCCCCAATGGAGGAGCTAGAGAAAGTACCCAAGGAGCTGAAGGGGTCTACAACCCTATAGGTGGAACAACAATATGAACTAACCAGTACTCCCAGAGCTCCTGTCTCTAGCAGCATATGTAGCAGAAGATGGCCTAGTTGGCCATCATTGGGAAGAGAGGCCCCTTGGTCTTGCAAACTTTATATGCCCCAATACAGGGGAATGCTGGGGCCAAGAAGTGGGAGTGGATGGGTAGGGGAGCAGGGCAGGGGGAGTTACAGGGAACTTTCGGGATAGCATTTGAAATGTAAATAAAGAAAATATCTAATAAAAAAGGGGAAAAAAAAGAACTTCACCTAAAAAAAAAAGTAACATTTGAGCCTTTATCAGATATAAGCTTTCTACAATCTAGAAATACAGAACACAGACCAAAGATTAGACTGTGGAGAATCATAATGTATTTTGTAGCTGGCAGAGTTCAGCAATAGAATAAATTCTGCCTCCATTCATTAACTTTCTAACCTCTAAGTGTCTTAGTTGTTAGGACAAATTAAAGAACCCCTCACCTAGGTTTGGATATGCTTCACATAGCAGAGAATATTTTACATTATATATTCTACTTCCT
Organism: Mus minutoides; assembly: GCA_902729485.2. Lineage (NCBI taxonomy): Eukaryota > Metazoa > Chordata > Mammalia > Rodentia > Muridae > Mus > Mus minutoides. The sequence continues at coordinate 559,278 of LR750313.1, read as the reverse complement.
CCACATTGGCACCAGGCCTTTTAGAGTATCAGCCATAACCACAGGTCATCAATCAGAGCTGCTCATGTGGTACTTTCTGTCAGGTGGAGGCGCCCCAGGAAGCAGCTCCTGAGAGAAATTCATCTTTAGTGAGGGTGCTAGACAGGAATGGGTTCCAAGGCCTACCTACCATGGGAGAGCCTCTGTGTCTAGCCTCAGCGTATGTGGTATAAGACTTCTTGTTAATTTCCTAAGAGGAACAAAGATAACATTATTTACTTGAATGCTTGAGCAATATGGTTGGAGGATTGCTCCTAGAAATATAGACTCCAAGTTGGAGCCCTGGGCCTATTCAGTGATTCCATATACAGTTTCAATAACTCCATCTTTTCTGTTTAAATTAGGAGGCGGGATTTTCATTAGACTTTTAGTAAATGACCTCTGAGTTAAGGGTGAAGCAATTCTATTAAAAAGTATGCCAAATAGGATTCTTCAGTCTCCATGGAATTCTCACCCCAAATCCCAGAGTGGGCACAACCCCTAGTTGACATAGCTTAACAAACCACTGGGCCACTTTTGGTAAAGCTATTTAGAGAATATGGACTATTTCTCCTAGCATTAGAGAATATAACCATTTCCAAACTGCATCTGAGGGGGAGGCTGAACTTCTCCTTTAGTCATCCTCAGCCCCTGTTGGTTTCCCCTTCATCATTATAGGTGACATTGGATGTCTTATGTCTACTGTTGACATCAGTGGTATGAGAGCAAGTGCTCAATTTGTCCCTTGTTTTCAAGACACTCTTACCTCCTCCAGTGGATAGAAATGTGTTTGTTGATACCCATAACAAGACACATAACTGGTAAGCTCCCATAGTGGTCATTCTATTGGTCCCAGCTCATCTTTTCATCATCTTTAAGAATCTCCCCTTCGGAGAATAATTCTCTGTAAAAAATTATGTTGATCAAAAGGATGGACCAACCAGTGACGGCGGCTGCCAGGGATCCCTCCCATAATCAGCCACCAAAATAAACACTATAGCATATGCCAGCAAGATAATGCTGAAAGGGACCCGATATAGCTGTCTTGTGGGAGGCTATACCAGTGCCTGGTAAACACAGAAGTGGATGCTCACAGTCAGCTATTAGTTGGAACACAGGACNTGGCCGAGTTGGCCATCATTGGGAGGAGAGGCCCCTTGGTCATACAGACTCTATATGCCCCAGAACAGGGGAATGCCAGGGCCATTATGTGGGAGGGGGTGGGTAGGGGAGCAGGGCGGGGATGCGGGAGGGTAAGGGAAAATTTCTGAATAACATGTGAAATGTAAATGAAGAAAATATCTAATAAAGAGAAAAAAAATTATGTTGATAGTGACATTGAGTAAGAGGATTCGTAAAGTTTACTGTGAATTTCTTTTATGGGGGAGCTTCTAGAACAGGAAGAAAAAAAATTAAGACTCCTTTTCTCCCCCGTTGTGAGCCTTTCTGATCCCACTGCTCTTTCCAGGGCTCTCATAGGCCCTGGGCATTCTGCTCAAGTCAGCCAAGACTTGCTTTCTTTCTAATTATTTCTTTTAATTTTTGAAATTATAGTATAATTACTTCCATTCCTCCCTCTAAATCCTTCTATATATCCCGCTTGCTCTTTCATAAAATTCATGTGCCTCTTTTAAAATTTATGTATATTTTATATACATGTGTTTGTGTAACAAGCATATCCTTTGAGCATATTCTGAGTTCCAGGACCCTAGTTCAGTGTCTGTCACATGCTGGCTGTGTCTTTCCTAGAAAACACCCATTCAGTTCTCTATCAGTGTTTGTATCAGTAGCTGACAGCATTTCAGCAGCCTAAATGAATGATGAATGCTTGTGGCTGTCTGGCATTCAGTAACACTATCCCCTGTTTCCCCATCTAGGCTGGCAGGGACAAGGATATTGCATTTGTTTTACAAATTCACTGGGGCAGAGCCAGAGTAAACATCCATTGGAGGTTCCATTTAGGGCCAACTCATTAGAATTTAAAGCAATTTGTAAAAAAAAAAATAGTCTCAATTAGCACAGCTCATTAGAGTCTAATTGGAGTCTAAACTCTTCCTTCCACCTGGTTGTCTCAGTGGGGCTCCTGGGGATGCATTGCTTGAGGTGGATGTTTACATGGGTGTATATGTGTGGACATGCCAAAGAGCTAGTTTTCCCACAGCAGGGTGGGGATAATCCACAGGAAATGCATGAAGAATCAGACTGGCTTGACAAAAAAAACTGTAGAATTGCAAAAAGCAAAGAGATGAGACCCAAGTGAAAAAAGTTTCTTATTACACATAGACAAAAGACATTGGTGATGTCCATCTACACTTAGACTGGTCAAGGGAAAGGTGCTTGGAGACCAGCAACCCCTTTTCATGGCCAGTCTTAGGTCACATTAGGACGAAATAGTAAGAATTAGTAAGTCAGAAATCTGTCCCAGCCCTCATTCTAGTGAACACCTATCATGAGCCTGCAGAAGTAGCTAGGCACCTTTGCTCTGAGGAAGGTATCTGTCCAATATCCAGCCTGGACTCGTCCAGTTACCTCTTCAGAATACCATGTTTCCTGCTCCTTTCTATCCTTGATGTGTTATAGTCTTTGAAACATGTTGACATAGATTGTGAAAGTGCACCTCTAGACTCAAGACACTATTTTTTTTTTTCATGTGTTTGAATTCCAGGAGTTTATAGACTTGGAAAAGAAGCCAGACCCTGCCTTGTACAACTCCATTGGCAAAACATAGACTTGTGACCAGTGCCCCTACTCCTAGTAACAGAGGAAGGAGGGGAGCCTGCTTCCTTGGACATTTCTCTCTCAACCTTGTGGTTTCTGGAGCTTCAACAGATCTGAATCTGGTTTGATTTTGAAAGCCTTCCCAAAACATCTATGATTCTCTTCAATCTGCCCTTCTTTGGTCTAAGAATACCAGTCACACCTAATAGCCCTTAATACAGTCATTTGGAGATCTTCTTCCATCCTGATCTTGAATATTCCTTTTCTTCTTATCCTTTTCTGTTCTAATGAGAAACCTAAAGCAAAGAACATTTTGGTTACTGGTACCATTAACACTGAAAGAACAGAATTGGCCTTTATGCCCAGTCTTCATCTTCATGTCAATCAAGCCAGTTCGATTTTTTTCTCACATTTTTATTATATATTTTCTTTATTTACATTTCAAATGTTATTCCCTTTCCTAGTGTCCCCTTCGAAAAATCCCTATCCCCTTCCCCCTCTCACTCCTCCCTAACCCACACACTCCCATTCCTGGCCCTGGCATTCCCCTATACTGGGGCACAGGACCTAGGGCCTCTCCTCCCACTGATGACCGACTAGACCATATGCAGCTGGAGCCACCAGTCCCACCATGTGTTTTCTTTGATTGGTGGTTTAATCCTAAGGAGCTCTGGGGGTACTGGTTAGTTCATATTGATGGTCCTCCTATGGGGCTACACACCCCTTCAGCTGCTTGGGTACTTTCTCTAGCTCCTTCATTGGGGACCCTGTGCTCAGTCCAATGGATGACTGTGAGCATCAATTTCTGTATTTGCCAGACACTGGCAGAGCCTTTTAGGAGACAGCTATATCAGGCTCCTGTCAGCAGGCTCTTGTTGGCATCTGCCTAGTATGTCTGGGTTTGGTGGTTGTTTATGGGATAGATCCCCAAGTGTGGCAGTCTCTGGAGGGTCATTCCTTCAGTCTCTGCTCCAAACTTTGTCTCTGTACATCATTCCATGGGTATTTTGTTCCTCCTTCTAAAAAGGATTCTGAGCTTCTAGGCTAACATCTACTTATTAGTGAGTGCATGTGTTCTTTTGTGGCTATTTCTTTTGTGGGACGGTTGCAAGGGCAGAGGGCAGATATGGAGGAATGAGGAGATGTGTGGCATTGGTATTCATGGTGTGAAATTCACAAAGTATCAATAAAAAGTTATTAAATAATTTTTGGAGAAGTTAGGGTCTCTCTCTCTCTCTCTCTCTCTCTCTCTCTCTCTCTCTCTCTCTCTCTCTCTGTGTGTGTGTGTGTGTGTGTGTGTGTGTGTGTGTGTGTGTGTGTACACCTCCAGGAACCCAGACAAAGGTTCATTGATTGGCAAGAAGATGACCAATGACAGCCAAGGAGTGTGCAATCACAATATTTTTCCTTTAATTACTCTAGTCTTACATTTTTTTACACATACACAAACACACCTGTTGCAGGATATTTGAACACATTTCAAACCCTGCAATTGTATCATTTACTGAAAAAGTCTGTTTCTAGTTGTGGTGTGGCCCAGTCTTAGCATATACCTTTAATCCCTCAGGCTGTAATACAGATACACCCTTAGTACACATATTTAATCCCAAACAATGAAGGTAAAGTTAGTTTGTAGAAGGAAGCATCCATATTTGAAAGTGAAGTTTAAATAAGTGGCAGACAAAGTGACAAATAAGAGAAAGATTTGACAGAAGAGGATATGTTTGATTAAAAAAAAAGAATAGATAGAAAAGAAAGGCTATTTAAGAGAGTACAGAGAGAGTGAGAGCCAGGACAACCAGGGGTACACAGAAAAACCCTGTCTTGTAAAACCAGAGAGAGAGAGAGAGAGAGAGAGAGAGAGAGAGAGAGAAAGAGAGAGAACAGAGGAAGGTGAAACAGGAAGTTTTACCAGGAGAGTTTTACAGAGACAGGGTGAAGAGAGAAAAAGCTAGACACAGGTGAAGACAGAATGAGCCAGAGAATGAGAAGAGCCAGAAGATTAGAACAGATCCCTAGGTTAGTTTGAAGCCAATGAAAACAACTCAAGAGAAATTTTGAGATCCAACATCAGAGTTGACCAGCCAACAAGATTCAGAAAGCACAATAAAGGGTGAGCTCATTCAGCAGTAAGTCACAGAGGCTGAAAACATTCTAGGTCTAGGTATGATTGTCCAGACCTTAGTAGATTCCAGGATTAGGCCTAGGTTAGCAGGCTGAGGCAGTAAGCCTTGGAGATAATCACATCAAGAGAATAAAAGTTATTTACACACACACACACACACACACACACACACACACACACAGAGAGAGAGAGAGAGAGAGAGAGAGAGAGAGAGAGAGAGAGAGAGAGAGAGAGAGATTCAGTTTTTTTTTCTACAGAATTTCTAGAAATAATTGCAAAGCATCTAGTGTCCAGGACAGAACATGGAGCACAATTGTAGGTGAGCATGGAAGACACTCATGCAGGGCAATTATGCATTGTGTGGACTTCCTTTGAGTGTGCTCTCTCCTTCCCAAAGCTACTGGTTTTTTTTTTTCCTTCTTGTTCACTCTCTGATTAAAGTCCTCCTTTTCCAAATACACTCTTAAATTCTCATTTTCCCATACCAGCTCTTCACTCAGAAATAAGAAGTCCTCCAATCCCCTTTGTTGCCATGGACACTTCACTTGCGATTCTCTTGCTTTCCTGGGTGAAATGGTGGAGCTGAGATGCAAGGGAAGAAGACACAGATTGTCAGATTGTCGTGAATAGGCTTCTTCATGTTATCTTCAAATATCAATTTCAGGAGCTGGGCATTTTGTTCAGTCATTCAGCCTTTGCTTACAGTGCTCAAAGACCTAGATTTGATACTCCACCCACATGCTGTTAGGTGGAGAGTAGGGAACAAAGAAACAACCAAACACAAACTGAAACAAACTCTGGAAATAACAACACTGCACTTGGTTTCACACAGCAGGTCAGTCTGCTAAAACTCCTTGCTTGGCTCCTTGGTCTAATTTCTTATTTTTCCAGCTAGAGTAATTTTGGTCAGATAATTTAAAAGATTCCTTATCACTTTCCCGAAATTCCAGACATAGTCTGTTCCATCACCAGGTTCACATCTATCCTTGAGAGCTCATCTCTTTACTTCACTTTGGACTAGGCTTCCTACACCTTGCTGGAGATGCTCCGGCTCCATTGCTCCTCTAGTTGCTGGAACCCCATCATTCATCCAGAGCTTCTGCCTGGAAGCTTTTACAGTGTACTTTTATAGTCACCTTTCACATTGTATTTCCCCAGCAAAGTATTCTCCAACCAACAGCCTACTTTAAGTATGCCTAGAATTTACTCTCACTTTCATACATTGTGGTTCACTTAGAATTCTGTTGGGTCTTTCAATATCCTATAATTACTGATTTTTGTAAGAATTTGTGTTGCTCACTAAATTAGCATACAAGTGGCCAAAATTTATCAAGGTCTGCTGGAACTCTGATAATCTTAGTATTTAATAGAAAATAGAAGCCTTAGAGAAAGATACTGGTATTGTCCTTCCCATTTTACAGATATGGAAATTGTGACATTAAACAATTAATGTCTTTATTCAAGGTCACATGGCTTACTCAGAACATAGCTGATAAATAGATACATGTTCTTTCTCTGTATCTGCCACAGGGGCTACCACACTGTCTTCCACACCAAGTTCCTGCCATATAACAGGGATCAGTGAATACATATTGAGTCATGGAAGCCAACTAATTCATCTTAATTAGGATGCCTTTGTTCTTTGGTGCAGAAGTAAAGGACAAGGACAGTTAGTACGCACAGTATGTTGGTGGCTAGGACTTTGTCTTCCAAACACGTGATAACTCTGTGGGCAAGTGCCAGAAACACCAGGAAAGCTGGAAGCAGGAACTTGTACTTACCATTTCGTGGCTCAGGCCATCCACTTTTTTATGTCTTGAATTGATGGAAAGGAACTACACAACTCTTCCAATGAAACCCATCCCAAGCATCATGGGAAGGGATAGCGGGGGTGGCTGCCCAGTGGACATTCTCCATTTCAGATGTGGTTAAGGGCAGAGTTCCCTCTTGGTTTGTCCTAAACTTTCACTCCACGATGAGTAAGGGGATGATTCACCAGCAATCTATTCTCACTAGTAAATCAGTTCCAACTCAGCACAGTTTCCATTGCCATGGAGGGCAAACCACAGCCATATTGAGCTTGTTAATACTTAAAGCTAGAGTTGGGCAGTTTGCAGATGACAAAGGCAATCCTTTGGGGGAAATCTATACATGATTTATGGTGTGATACAGAGGTTAAGGACAAAGAGTTCTTATCATACCACATTTTATTGCATCAACTGTACATGTATTTAGGTTCTGGGGCAGTTGCTGTGGATACAAAGCAGAATAAGATAGACTTATTTCTCTGGGTGTGTTATATTTACCATGCTGACTGTTCTGAGTCAATGCAGTTAATCATGTTAAGTCCAGAAGAACCTTAATAACATGCCATTTGAGGCCCTCATAGAAGGATCTAGAAGACTGACAAGAGACATTTTGCAGGTAAAGGAGGAATTTTGCAGGTAAAGGAGTAGAACCTATAGAGATTGGAAGGATGAGAAGATTGTGAGGTACAGGAAATGGTTGGCACATGGGGTTTGCATGTGGGAAGATCTGGAATGACAAAGAAAGAGACAGAATAGAGAGCCTTCCAGTGAGGTGGGGAGCAAACCTCAGTCATTTCTGTCATTTTCAACAGCCTTAAGTTTAATTCCGCCATTAGAGAAGCAGGCTGAAGGCAGTGATGAGAGCATCAGTCTATGTGACTCCTCTTTCAGTGGTCCTGGCCAACAGTTCTGCCCTCTGATGGTTTGGTCTATAAGAACTTCTTTTATGTTGTCCTTTAGACATTCCTTTACCCATCCTTCAGGCAATGTCTAAATTGATACCAAATTAACCACAATCAAATTCTTATTACTTCAGAGCATTCAACCCGATGCTGAAAAGATGAATAGAGGTAAAGATGAGACATAGACATTTTATGACATGTTTTCATGATATTTTTAGAATAAATAATTCACTGAATCTTTAAGAGGCCAAGTAGCTTGAGTAACGTCATACAGGTAAGGAGCCTGGATTGAAGCCTGGAAAATTCCCTGGTTCTCAGTTCCCTAATCTGTTATATAAGTATGCTAGGGATACATCACAGAAGAAATGAAGATAAATGAATACAGTATGTGTTGGGGCTGGAGAGATGACTCAGCAGTTAAGAGCACTTGTTGCTTTTTGCAGAAGACTTAGGTTTAGTTCTCAGCATGTTCATGATAATGCACAGCAATCTGTAACTCCAGTTCCAGGGGATCCAATACCCTCTTTTGGCTCCACAGACATCAGATACACAGGTAGAACACATATATACATTTAGTTAAAACATGCAGGCCCAGAAAAATAAAAACCAATCCTTAATTACTATATATGTGTAAAGCCCCACCCAGCAAGTCACATCTAATTACTCTAATTTGTTTTGTGTTGGTGCTGGGGATTGAACCCAGGGACTTGGGCATGCTATGTGAGTGCTCTGCCATTGAACTAGGTTCATAACCCATTTTTGCTTTTTTTCTTTCTTAGGGCTAAACAGAGTTGAGACTAGGCTCGGGGAGAGCTAAGGTCATCTTCATTCCAGAGCCGTGCATCTCCACATGCATTCTGTGTAAGATGATATAGCGTGCTTTGGTTTGGCCTCTCAGTATAATAGCTACAAGAATAAAAAGGCTAGGGAATGAAGTGGCATCAGAGTGGTATTGGACAAATTATTACAGAGTAGGTGACCAGGCTGATGTATGTGGCAGTCGTCCATTTCTTAAAACTCACTAAGTTCTCTTCTGGGACCAAGTCCAATCCCAGTGAAAGCCACCATCTGGGGACTGTTGGACTTTAGCCCCTGATGACCTGCATGTCCTTGTGTTCTTTGATTCCACACCAGTGGTCGCATCTAAAAGGGCTTCAGACTTGGCTGACTTGGTGGTTCATATCCCAATTTCAATACTTGTGTACTCTCTGATATATATTATATATTTCAAGTATATCATATATATCACACACATATGAAACAGTGATATATCACACACACATATATGTATATATGTACATGTGTACATATATGTGTGTGTGTGTGTATATAATTCTTTCATGTGTTATATGTAGGAATTGATCCAAAGACATAGAAACAGATAAAAATGCAAAAAGAACACATGTTTTTAAGTTATCCTTTTCTCCACTTTTAAATAGCATGTTTGTCCCATGTACAGCCCTTGCTTCATTTCCTAATTCCTGTTAGCTTTTTGTCATCTCTCTTAAATTTCCATTTTCATATAAATCCCATCATTTCTTAGTCTTTTTGTCTTCTCCTTCTTTACTTTCAGGCTGTAGTTTTTGAGGCCAGATAGCTAAGTTGGCCAGGTAATCCTATAGCTGTTATTTCAGCTCTTGGTAAAGAAGGTAGTTAAAAACAAAACAAAAGGAATCAAAACCAATCAATCAATAAATAGCAGAAGAAATGAAAAAGAATGAACAATAGCCCCAGCTGCAGCCACTAACCACAACCACCCAGTCTACTTCCGACATCCACACTTTAGCTCAGGCACCAGCAGGACCAGCTTGAAAGGGTTGACTGTGCATCCCAGGTTTGGTTGGCAGCAAGGGTAAAGGTGCTCTTCCTTTGTTTATGACAGCAGTTAACCCAATCCTCCATTTGTTTACCCCATCCCACCCCCATTCCCACTCAATGCTTGTAGAAGAAAGTCCTTCCTAGTTCTTGTTTTCCCTTTAGTTCAGGAGGGGCTGTCACTTCCTGTCCTTTTTTTGTGACCAAATCAGGTCAGACTGAATTTCTGTTTCCCATTTAAAACTAATATCTGCATCTCATTAGAGAAGACAGGTGTGAAGCCATTTCAGAAACAATATGATCGGTTGTGGAAATTTTATCCCCCAAGCACCCCCACCCCCCCAAGGAAAGTGGACTCACTTCACCAGTCCACCCAAGCATTTTGAGCCTTGAAAAAAATTTACAGAAATCAATGTTCATTTCTTTTGAGACATCCTAATGTTTTCTTCAATGGTTAAAGGTTATCTTCTGAGGAATATTAAAAAGCATCATCACTTAGTTGATTTTTTAAAAAAAGAGTTTTAGTGAATGCTAAAGAATTTTAAAGAATTTTTAGTGTCTCAAGTTAGTATTGCTGAGCCTATTTATAATGGTTCCTATTGTTCATATTGGGTTTGAAGCTAATCTCCTAAAATTTGATGGAATATAGCATACAAATGCTGTTTCTGTATCTGCTCGTTTTTTGTTTTTTGTTTTTTTTTTGGGTGTTGTTGTTTTTGTTTTTTTTTGTGTGTTTTAATATGGAACAAATAACATTTGTTTTTCCTAGCCAAACCTACTACCATAGGTTCCTCTAATGCACGAGAACTTAGAATTGTCTAGAATAGAGGAGTTGTGTACTAGGTTTTGTTATTGTCACTATTCGCCAAGACAAATGAAAAGTGGCCAACAGAGTATCTTTTGTTTCACTGGGACTCTTTAGCTGGGACAATTGGTTATTTTCACTTGCTTTCGGTATAGAATGAGTCATACAACACAGTGTGATGTATTCAGATCTTAGGACAAATCTCACCAAGATCAAACAGCTTCACTTCCCTGAAGAGAGAAGATGACCATATCTAGATTGGACTGGATGGCATCTGATTTTCATAGTGACACACCAGGCTTGAGTTTAAGAACCATGAAACACTAGTTGAACTAGTTCTGACTAAATTTGTTTTCCAAGTAGAAGAGGGGAGAAAGAGAAAATAATCTTTGGTTTCTATAGCAGAGAATACATTTTTCCCAACTCCCAGGAACTTCCTTTTTCTTCTACCCTTTCTCCCTTTCCTCTTGCAGAGGAGCTCAGGACCACTCAGTGGTGGCTACAACCCTTTCCATGGCTATGTTGTTGGAGCTGCTGACCACTCCTTTGTGGTTGGCTGAGAACTCTGGTCTTCAGTGGGGAACTGCTGGATGGGAACAGAGGACACCTGTGTCTCCTCATACCAGTTGGCCACCTCTGGCTGAATAGCACTGAACTCAGGAGCTTGTGTGGTCCATTTGCCCTGAAATTCCTCCTGGGTCACAACTTTCTCAGCAACAGCCTGATCCTCCTTGTCAGTCTCTGTAGAAATGAAGATGATCAGGCATAACCTCTCATGGATGCTCATGGGAGATAGTACCTCTCATGCAAAGTACTTTCTGGGTCAGCATCTACCATATTAGATGCAATGAATGAGCTCCCTTGTTGTATGTGATGGCAGTGCCCACTAGAGCAGGGGAGAATCTGTGTCACATAGAGCAATGGTGGGCAGGTTGTCATTAGAGGCCTCTGTGGGGGCTGGTGGTCAACCCTGAATCAGTCACCACTAGAAGCCATGGCTCTCTGAAGGCATCTAGGATCTGGTTAGTGATGGTTCCAGGTGTGAAGTGGCCAGCAATGAGAGTGGCTCTAATGGCAGCAGCAAACATCAGCACAACTTGCTGGCCAGTGTTCCTTGGAGGAGAAGATGCTGCTATCAGCTCAAGCTGCTCTTCAGATTTATGATGTAGATATTGTCCCTTTTCCTTTTGTAGATGGTAGATGTACTGCTCCATCTGAAAGTCAAGGTTTGTGCCATCCGAGCGGGTTCCTATAGCAAGGAATTTGAGGACATTCTCTTCTGTCATCTGCAGGACATCAAAGGTGTCAGACATTGTGTAAGGTTCCCTTTAAGTTGCCATGGGAATCAAGAACAACACCATATGGATCCATACCTGAGCAGTGTGGAAAGCACAGAATATGTATTTTAAGGTAGATACACGTATCTAACTGGTGCTTTACCCTTCAGGACTCCTAACAGACAGCTGATGGTATAGTTGCCAGCCATAACAGAAGAAAAGAGGTGTCATGAAATTGGTTAATCTCTCTTTCAGCTAATGGCATCGTTGCTAAAGAAAGCTGAAAAAGTGGGTATTCAACTCATCATCTTGGTTCTATAGTGAAGGTGAGGCTTCCACTTAAAAACTGTGTGATCTAGGATGATTTAATTAACCCCCAAGAAGCTCAGCCTCCCTATCAGTGATATGGAGGAAACACTATTCAGCTCATGGATGAATCTGAAGCACGCAGTTAAATACAGCTTCTGTCTTGAATAATTTAGCAGTAAGCTTATGGGTGATGCCACCATCACAAAGCTTTCACCATCCATTTGAATGGGCCAAGAAAGCATTTCTCAACTCGTGGCCTGGCTCACTTCTTAGGAATTTGGCACAGAGTCCATCCCAAGTTCCCAGAATGGTCCATATTGAGCAAGAAGCAAGGAACCCTCTGAAGGAGGCACGTTGCTGTGTCAACGTCCTTTGGATATTTGAAGAGGAATCGCCTGGTCCTCAGTATCACAGCATCTTGGCCTTTTGTTCTAATGTGACCTTGATGGAGTGTTGGTGAAACTGCCACCATCAATGAGATTCCACAGTAATTAGGTTGGGCACAAAGGAGACCAAAGCTGGTAAGACTAGAGTCAGGTCCCTGACGAATCTCACCTTTGTGCAGCTGACTTCTTTAGTGTAACTGAGCTATAACTGACATACAATGAACCAGTAATACTTAATTAATGAGTTTAAAGATAAGCATATATCCATGAATAATATCATACAGATAGCCATTACCTCTTGCAGCCTTCTTTTTGTGAAATAAGATAACGTAGTACAAAATAAAACCTCAGGGAAACACTGAAGTTAGAGGACACCTTGTGGGAGGTAGTTAATTTTCTCTTTTTATTGTGGGGGTCTCTAGAATTAAACTTGAGTCACTGGGATTGGCAACAAGTGCTTCTGTGTGTTAGTCCATCTCCTCAGTCAAAGTCTAGAGCCTTTTGGCAAGCCAATCTTGAATTAATTGATACCTGGTGATACTGACACTTCCTTTGAACAAAACAGTGAGGCATTGTTATAAACTAAGGGGTTTTAATACCTTGGAATCCTTAGAAAATACACTGTGAAAGAGAACAAACATCCTGGAAGGAACAGAAATTTTCACATGTCATAGTCTGGAAATATGGTCACAATTTAGGATTGACAGCATTTAAGTACCTTGATAAAGGGTAGAAGAAGCAACTTGGACATAGTGTAGACAAAGAATGAGAAACACTGAATTGAATACAGATACTGTTTGTGGTGGTTAATTTCAACGTGACACAAGCTAGTGCCATCTAGGAAGAAGGAATGTAAATTTAAAACTATGCCTTCATCAGGTTGTCTGTTGGCAAATTGGCCAGACATTTTCTTGATTGATGATTAATAATTAATGTGGGATGGTATAGGACATTGTGGGTGGGCCACACCTGGGCAGGTGGTCCAGGGTTGTATAAGAAACCAGGCTGAGAAAGTGTGGGGGAGCAAGTCAAGAAACAACACTCCTTAACTGTCTCTGCTTCAGTTACTGCCTCCATGTTCCTGCCTTGAGTTTCTGTCCTGACTTCTCTCCATGATGGACTGTAAAATGTAAAGTGAAAGGAACCCTTTCCTTCCCAGGTTGCTTTTGGTCATGGAGTTAATCACAATAGAAAACAAATTAGGGTACTGTTAGTCACCCTTTCTGTGATCTTTGGTAAGTTTTTTATCTCTGAGTATAAGAACTGTCGCCTATAACACAAGGGACCTAGACTATTTCAGTGATTTCAAATACATTTTATACTTATACATTCCTTTATTTAAGTAAATTTTGTTGACATTATAAAGAAATGAAATATTAAAGCAGATTTGCTCTGTTTGAAGTCTGGGTGGCTTTGTGGTTCAAAGATTTACCTGCATCTATCTCCTCCCTTGCCCTGTGGTTGTTGGTTTAATGCTCCTAGAATAAATGGCATCTCTCCACTGTTAATGTCTTTTACTTTATAAAAAGGCAGTGGCTTAGTAGAAGTTAACATGCACACAAAACTCATGCTGGGCTTTCTTTTATAATATGTTTTTGGAAAAGTAAACACTGAAGCTAATAATTCTTTAATATATCTCAGCCCATAGAATTGTGATGCTTTAAGTAATGCTGTAAGTTGCAGACTTCAAAAGAGGTCAGCAGGCATGTTTATGAATAGAAATCCACATTTAAACATAAATGCTTCTAAGTGGAATTTATGAAGCATAACTGGCTTTGAGATTCTGTAAAGTTCTTAGAGCATATATGTGTTTCACAATTCCTATACAAGTCTACTGACCCCTGAACATACATATGACATTAGTGAGTGCTTTGATATACTGGATATTGCATAATTCGTAGCTTTGAGAATGTTGGGATTATTCTAGAAGAACTCTGAGTTTGTCGCGAGGTTGGTGGATTGCTAATCTGCAGTTTCTGGTTCATAACTAGCTCTCCAATGTCTCTGTTGAGTGGAAGAATGCAGCAATGTCTCTGAAAAATTCTAGTGACTACTCAAGCTAAGACCTTAATGAGAAAGTGCATCCATGGATACAAAAGCTTGTGAACTTGGCTGGTTATCGGGCTTACCTGCACTTGATTTTGTAAAGCCAATAGAGTTGTTTCAGGAGCTAAGATCATAACGCTAAAAGCACCAGAGTGGAGTCCTTAGGGATTTTTATGGCTACAGAGAAAATGGTGTCTGAAAATCAGACCTATGAGCATGTTCTTTAAGATAAATTGATAATCATCCGTTTCAGAAAAAAAGTGTGTAATTCATAAGATGTAATTACATTTCTGCCTCCTTGCTGGTGGTCAAAAGCTCTGTAGTTTGAATTGACTCATCCATTGTCTGCTTGATTGGAAGTTTTGGTTTCGTACAAGCAAAACCAGGAAGAAGATCCCACTGAAAGAGTTCTCATTCTTCTCTTTTCAAAACATGTCTTATGCTCACGGAGTTGAATCAGCTTCTCATCTTGTGTTTGTGATTTCAAGCTGCACAGACCATAATTGCAACCTGAATTAGGGATGGTTATTAACCTCTTGTGTGGTATTGTGAAGCGTACAGAACACCAAGACAGTATCGTCACCTGTGCATTCAGTAGAGATTTGATTTCAGAGTTGCTCCTTGATTAAAAGTGTATCGGTTACTTTTGTTGCTGCTCTGACTAAATACCTGACAAATCCCAACTTAAGGAAGGGTTCTCAGCATTTGAGAAGGGAAACAGTTTGTCATAGCTGGGGAGGCAACATGGCTGGTCATGTTGTGTCTACAATCAGGAAGTCAGGAAGAGATGAATGTTAGTGCCTACACTTTCCTGTCCCCTCTTCACCCCTGCCACCTCTTTTTATTCAGTGTAGTCAGACAGGCTATAAGATGGTATTACATACACTCATAATGGGTCTTCCTTTCTCTGTTAAACTTCCTTGAAAATGCCATGGGTGGCCACACCCAGAGATATGTCTCCTATGTGTTTCTAAATACAGTCAAGTTGACAGTGAGGTCCCAAGAACAAATGAGCCTTACTTAAATGACGGGAGAACCAGTGTTGCATTAGAAATTCTTCTGAGCTCTTTCTAAGTGAATGGGTAATGCAGCTCAAGGAGTATATATCACATAAGTCTGTTCCACTTGACTATAATCTTCAGCTACTGCAGATTCATAGCAAAGTTACTTTATTTGATTAAATGAAGAAACACACTGCTTAATGGTTTCTAAAAGGGCTCAACTGTAAAGCGGAAAGTGAGTTTAATGGAATCATTTAATGGAAAGGATTTAAAAAAATGAATGAATTGCACACTTTTATAAAGAGTTGATAGTAAATGCAATAGCTTTCCACTCATGTCCCAGGGTTATCATTATTGATATTGTCCACTGCTATAATCTAGTAAGGTATTCAAAACTATGAGTGGGACTCTATCCTCAGACTCCTCAGTCCTTAGAATTCTCATGTGTGCTTTCTTTGATGAAGTTTGTTGTCTCTTTGGCGCTAGCACCTGCCATCCATTTCCCACTTTTCTCTGATCTCCATCAACTTTATGCTGTGTGAGATGGAGAGGCATTGTGTTTCTGAAAATGTGAGTAAGGTTTCTAAGAACATTCTGAGGGGTGTAGTTTCAGTCAAGTGTGTACTACACATGAACATTTGTGTTGTTCCTTTATGTCTGTTTATTCCCTGGCTTTGAAAGAGTAGTATTTCCACTTATGTTAAATAACTGACACTTTTGTTTGGCTTATTGTAGAATATTGATAAACTTGACTGTGAGAGACTATTGATCTGTTTTGTTCACTAACCATGTGTATGGATGGCCTGAGACATTTCAAAATAGTCTGTTACTACTCACCTAATGACAATGTATGATTACAAGTGAACTGGTTAAGAACAAATGACTTCATAAAATTTTTGACTACAAACACAAACCTTCCAAGACACACAAATGCCACAGCACACAGTCACTGCAACCATATCAGATGGAAAAAACGACTGTGGTGGTTTGAATAGAAATGGTTGCCATAGACTCATGTTTTTGCTTGGCCCATAGCAAGTGGCATTATTAAGAGATGTGGTCTTGTTGAAGCAGGTGTGGCCTTGTTGGATGAAGGATGTCACTGTGGGGGTGAGCTTTGATGTCTCCTATGCTCAAACTACACACCAAGATATAGAACTCTCAGCTCCTTCAGCACCATGTCTGCCTGCACACTGCCATGCTTCCTGCCATGATGATAATGGACTAAATCTCTGAAACTGTAAGCCAACCCCATTTTAATGTCTTCCTTTAAAAGTGTTGCCATGATCATGGTATCTCTTCACAGAAATAAAACCTTAATTAAGATGTCAACATAACACTAAGTGATTGAATGCAATATCTGTCTTTTAGTTGTGTAATCATCTTGCACTGCATCTTATAAAGTTGAGAGGCCTCATCTCAGTTGATCAGCTTTTATACAGGATCAAAACTTTATCATGAGAAGTCGTGTCAAATCTCCAAAACTACACTTTATCTGGACACGAAACTCCTTTCAAGTGTTCCTTATAGGATTATTTTCATGCTCAAGGTTCTCTCTATAAAGTACATATAATCATTCTAGTGTGTTAGATTGACTGTCAACTTGGGAATAAAAAGTCCCCAATAAGAAATCTCATATTGAAGTCCCTTAAGGCAGGGCTGGAGAGCTGACTCAGTTGTTCAGAGTACTTGTTCTTCTTACAGAAGACCCAGGTTCAGTATCTAATACCCACACAACTTATAAGCATCTATCACTTTAGTTCCAAGAGATCAGGCACTCTCTTGGACTTTGAAAGCACCAGGCATCCATATGGTACAATATAAGCACGCAGGCAAAACATTTATCTCCATAAAATAAAGCAAGTAGATCTTAAAAACAAACAATCAAACAACAACAACAACAACAACAACAACAACACTTCCAAAGGAGCATAATGGCACAGAATGGAACCCTAAACTTTCCAAAAAGGCCAGACAAGACTAGATACATACAAGCTTGTATTAACCACAGATAATCCTTATTTTGTTATTTTCCCCTTCCACCAACAGAAAAAGGGAGAAAGAAATGAAGAAAGAAAGAAGGAAAGAAGGAATTGAAGCTGAGCTTGGTAGCAAATACCTGGGAAGCTGAAATAGAGGGATTACAAATCTCAGAACTTCAAAGGCTACAGCCTTCTGAATGTAGTGATACATCTTTCAAAATAAAAATGAAAGAGGTCTGGGGATGTGGCTCAGTGATAGAGTGCTTGCCTAGAATGTGTGACACCCTAGGTGTCACAAAGCAAAGAGAAATAAAGTCAGACAGGGCATCTGAAGAAAGAAGGAGCCACATCTCACCTCCACTTGGCTGGATTGCTGGACTTTCACATTCTTTGTGATTTTGTATATTGCAAACATTGGTAGCAGTTAAAACGTATAGCATGGACTTATACATTGATCACAAAATGATATAGATTATTGCTATGGCTCTTGGCTGCCTCTCAGAGGTTGAAGGTCGGTCCCTATTGTTCAAGGTACTTAGGATATAGGACTCAGATGAGTGGAGTTAGATTTGACCTGAAAGCCTCTTTTCTTATGTTGTACTTCCATGGCTCAGAAAATTCTGTGCAAGACACAAAGAAAGAGAAGCAAACTATCTTACCCAGCTGTAATACCTATGAACCATGACAATGAACAGTGTGTAATGAACGGTGTGAAAAAGACTACCCCACCCGGGGATCCATCCCATAATCAGCCACCAAATCCAGACACTATTGCATATGCCAGCAAGATTTTGCTGCAAGGACCCTGATATAACTATCTCGAGTGAGGCTATGCCAGTGCCTGTCAAATACAGACGGGGATGCTCACATTCATCTATAGGATGGAACACAGGGCCCCCAATGGAGGAGCTAGAGAAATTACCCAAGGAGTTGAAGGGGGCTACAACCCTTTAGGTGGAACAACAATATGAACTAAACAGTACCCCCAGAGCTCATGTCTCTAGCTGCATATGTAGCAGAAGATGGCCTAGTTGGCCATCATTGGGAAGAGAGTCCCAATGTCCCCTGAATATTTGGGGTCAAATTGAGATTTTTCCACCATATTTCTTTGACATCCATTTTGACAAGTGTCTTTTGTGTTGTCATGATTCATGCCTTATTCATATGTACTGAGCATTTTAATAATCATAGAGTATTGGGACTAAAAATAGAACTTCTTTCCCTTTAGATCAAGATCTAACTTTCTACATAAGACAAAAAAACAAAAACAAAAAACAAACAAACAAACAAAAAACCCAGGGTTCACAAAGGTAAACGAACTTAGGATCACACAGCCAGTGGTTTTCTAAATGAAGGCTCCAAGAGAGTAAGCATTTACAATGTTTTCAATCTGTATCTATATGAAGAGTGCTTAGGAGGGCCTGGGACAGATTTGGTGCTCAATAAATATTTATTAAGTAGATAATCTAATGTCACCTATTTCAGACCTCTTCTCTCACATTCCCCTGTCTCTGTTCTGTATGACCTAGGCCCTCAGTGAGGGTGCAATGTGCAAAGCTTTTCTCTCCTCACTAAGAGTGGAAAGCTCCGATTTTGTGAGATTTATGATGAACGAGGTTATAAATCATAGTTATTACAAAGGAAATGAGAAACGAAAGCAATGGGAATCACTGTAACTATCATTGTTGATAGTTCTCTAGTATGGCTCAGGATGTTTCTGACCTGATGCATTATGGGTCAAGTGCATTAACACTGTATAATAGAGAGGGGAAAGGAGCCAAGGTTGGGCTGAAGGAAGACCTGAATGCATGATTTGCTTTATAGGGGCTAATAGACGGTCCTGAGGAAGCATTTGGAGGGAGAAGGGCTATGTCTGGAAGCATATCCCAGGGCCCAGGGATCCAAGCAGTGGTCTCTGTGTAAGAACAAGACTACATGTGTAGGAAATGAACTGGATTATGGTCGGTCTCATGAAAACTGTCTGGGGAAAGCCACATGGGATCCCAGAGTTACACCAGAAGGACCCACACCTAGAATTGGATACCTCTACCAGGTCAAGTTACTTGATCAATGAAAGAGTACAGGAAATAAGAACACAATTCTATGGGCAGGCTGAACTAGACTAATGGGTACTGAATGACACAATATGTAAGAGATACTAGGTGAGAGTTCTGGAAAGGCTTCGGATCTCAGCAATAAATTTATTTCATTTCCCAGTTTATCAACACATGTTAGAAGCATGGCATCATTCAATTCAAAAATTCTGGAACACTAAACAATGTGACAAGGGGCATGGAGAAGGTTGTCTGGTTCACTGACCTGACTCTTACTGCTCTTCAAGTTATGACCTCACTCTTCCTAAACCGGAAGACATCTTTGGGAGGCGTTAGTGCAGTCCAGGACCGCAGCTAACCTCAACCAGTCTCTATCATTTCTAGTAAGCTGGTTCAAGCTAATCACCTGTCTCTTGTTGTTTACTTGAGGACAGCTTGTCCCTGTTTGCTTCTCATTAGCACTCGTGTCTTAATTTGGTTATGAGCTATAAACACTGGGAGACAAAGGAAAAATGCCGAGGAACATGAGAAAAGCATAAGACAGAAGTATTTTATGCAAAACCAAACTGTCTCAAATGTTCCTTCTCATTTCAGAGTTTGGAAGTCACTCAGGTTGATGGTAGCATATTTTTAAGAGTTTGTGTTTCAAGCAATGTTTTAAACCATGTGTCATGAGCACTAAAGCCAGGTGATTATAGAGATATGGGTGTCAGCTTGATTGCTTTATTTTTTTAATGGCTGCCTCTTTCTTAAATTTCGGTTTCACTGTGCCTTTAGGTCTCCCCGTTCTGTTGCGGGATCTGCCTAGTCTTTCTGATTTCTTTTTCTGTTACAGAGTCAGCTAGCTCTTCTGCAAAAGCCCTCCGATGACGTTCAGTATGATTTAGCAGAACTCCAGTAAGGACTTAAGTGAATACTGCCTATACTGTGTCATTGGAATGGGGGACTGTCAGCAAAGCAGATAAGTCAATCTGCAGGCTTCTCTAGGGGAGCCACACAGAGCTCTTCGAGCTGTCGACAGCACATCCTGTGCACAGCCTCAGCCCCTGGAAGTGCTTTCATACAGCAGCAAGTCCAGCCTTTCAAACTCTGCAATGGAGGCCTTTGTTGGCAAGTGCTCTGTCTGTGTGCACAGAGGACTCATTCTTCCATGAAAGGCCAGGCAGCCTGCGGATGGGCCAAACCAGTTTACAGTGATGTTGCTCTCGGGAGGGAACGGCAAGCAAGCCATTGGTGTGGCCCATAATGGAACCATTTATCTCTGCAGCTTTGTGTCTGTTCAGCTCTCCTTAGTACATGCCACCTTCAGTGTGCCTCCAGTACCTCGGCCTTTGAGAAGCAATGCTTAACAGACTGGAGTACTTCTGACACTCCTAAGATAAATTCCTGAATATACAACAGAGGCGCTTACGAGGTGCTGTCTCCAGGGTCCCTTGGGGAAATGCTTTGAGGAAAGAGAAAGTAATGTCAGTCAGTGCACACCCCTCCCTCCACACACCCACCTTTCCCTTTGATCTTAGCATGTTTACCTGTGGCTTACTGGTACCAAGACAAACTAGGTATGAAACACTGGGCTTTGAAATAGGTCTGGTTCTCCAATAGGTGTTCTTTGAAGTCAGATCCATTATGTATTGTTTATTGCCCTTCCAAGCGTGCCCACATGTATTTCTAAGACCAAGGCTCATCTTTACTTATTCAAAAGAACTCCAGTTTGTTGCCATATTGGCCATCCTTTGATTTTTTTTTTCTTTTTTAAGACAAGTGAAATAGTACCTCTGGAGTCCATTTTGTCCACTTACGAAGTATTTTAACAATATACGTTAGGGGCAATTTTACATCTCTCTGTACCATTACTATCTTCCCAAGCATAATTATATGTCAAGTGAACAACTCAGAACTCCTTATGTCCTGTAATAAATCATCAGTGTAATGGGTAAAAAGAATTTGTCATTGTTCGGTGGATATACAGAGTTATGTGGCATCTAACCTCAAATTTCTTTTAGATCACATATAAATACATAATAAAATAATAATACTCATTAGTCAACACCAAATATAAGTTCCAGATGTTTGAACATCAAAGTATTTATAGGCCTATAGAAACTGCCTTGAGACAGGAACCGCTCCTCCGGAGTGGGACGGCAAGACAGGGTTATGAAACCTTCTTGAGTCCTCTGAAACAAAAGCTATTCTTGTTTATACATAAATTGTGAATGACTTTATTTTTTAAGGCCGAGTCATTGGCCAGTACATGTGTCTACAAATCCGGTTTCATAGGCGAATGGGAGCTGACCAGACTAACAAGAATTCTACAACAAATCATTTCTCCCCATTTTGTCTGGAGGGTTCTGCCACTGCTCTTGTTAAGGCACAGTGGAGTTGGGGTCTTTGGCTACTTGCCTTGCCGCAGCAGACCCATACCACTTAGTTGACAAGAAGGGCTGGCTGCTCAGAACACAACGGCAGGGCAATAGGCTGTGGAAGAAGGGTCTCCACAGCTCCCTCAAGTGGTAGGACTGAGTGCTGGCAGTAGGGTCTCTGGAAGGAAGCCACCTCACCCCCACCTCAAGCTGATGCCAATTCCAGAATTGCTCCCCTTCCCAGCCCTCAACTTAGTGGCCTTATGTTCACAGTGAGTGTAGGAGAAAGCCCTGGAGGCTCTGAGAGTGACTGTACCACTTAGTCACTGCCTGATCTTTAGCAAATAAGCTGACTTTCCTCTTAAAATTTCTCATCCATAGAACGAAGAGTCATACAGAATCACCTTTCAGGTCCTGTCCATCATCGATGAGCTATGATCTGATTTTGATCCAACTACACAGGAAGAATGAAATGTATTCTAAGTTTATCAATATCACACATGCACCCCTCCCCCACCACCAATGGTCAATATGGCTAATGAGTGTTTTCCTTAATCATGACTCGAGAGAGAATTTCACCAGTAACACAAACCTTCCCAAACTAGTAGCTAGCTATCATTTGCTGCAGGAAGGAACAGATTTGGAGATGACAGGTACTTCCTGGGGATTTGATATGTCCATATGGCTTGTTGGCAACATGAAAAACATGTCTCTGTTGTTCTTTTCTGCCTCAAGTCTCCCTCACACAGGAAGGAGAGAAAAGGAGGATGCTTCACACTAGCAGTGATTCAAACTCTCCAGCGACTGAGTCTGTGAATGTCAAGAATTCAAGCATGAGTTAGTCACCCTCATTTTCTACCCTAAATGCTTTCTGTTGATCTCTATAACCACAGAGGAAGTATCCTCCGGAGAGAAGTGTTTGTTTCTTAAAGCACCACAGAGGCAAATTAATATTTGAATCTGAGTTCCATGGAGCTTTTTTTGGGGGGGGGAGGAAGCCATTTTGGGTGGAGACAATCAAATTTCTTTTCATCCTCTGCTCAGAGGGAGTCTATTATATCAGCACACTTGTCCGTGCTAAGAATCCTGAGATTTGGGGAGATGGCTCGGTGGGAAAGAGCACTTTCATGCAAGTGTGAGGGCCTGAAGTTGAATCTTCAGTAACCCTGGGAAAGAGCCAGGCGTGGCTATGTGTGTCTATTAATTCGAATTCTGGGGAACAGAGGCAAGCAGATCCCAGGAACTTGCTGGCCAGTCAGGCTAGCTAAAAAGACAGACTTCCAGTTCACTGAGAGACACTGTCTCAAGGCACTTAAGCTGTGGGCGATAGAGAGAAGCTCAATGTCTTCCTCTTGCCTCCACAGCGTGCACACAGTCCCAAGCACATCTGTACACTCATTGTGCATACACTACACACAGCTTCCTCCTCCCAGAAGTCTTGACATCCCTCTGATAAACTTTGACAACTATAAAAGATCAATAACAGTAACATATTAGTTTTCATTAAGAAACAACTGCAAGCGTCTACCATCAAACATGGGATAACGGCAGTGAGGACTAGAGAT